>KB672902.1:1714896-1783199 GCA_000349145.1 Anopheles dirus | reverse complement strand
AAGACGCTGGCGATGGGGGGGGGGGGGGGGGGGAAATGAAATGAGGTGAAAATTTGTGATGGAAAATAAAAATATGAAGTAAAACTTCCTTTCCACAGTGGTGGGCGTAGCGTACGATTGCAACCTCATTTCCGTGCCTGTGCCTTCCTGTGGCCATTGTGCTGGAGCAATTCAACGGAACGATGCAGTTTCTGTTGCAGGTACTGGTGCTGCAGAGAAGAGAGTCTTCCTGGTAAAATGTTCGTTCAAGGATGTTTATCAATGCACATCTTGGCTGTTTCAGAAGCGTATAATACGATTCATTTGAGGGTTTTCATCTTGTGAGAGAGTTGATTGTTCTCAGGAATAAGTTTCAATGTGAAATTTGTTACAACAGTGCGATTTTATTCAAATTGAATTGCTATGAGTGAAGATCGAGGCCAAAGAAGGATTTTCTGATATTACGATGATGAATCGTTCGGTTGGGTTTAAAATTTTGATCCGTTGAAGAGAACTGTTTATTATATATTTCAAAGTCTTTCAAAGTCCCTATAGGATAGTTTTATAAAGCCTTAACAAATCGACCGATCATAAGGCGCTCTGTTATGTAGTCTACATACTTTGTTGCTGAATCAGTATATTAAAGCCAAAATGTATGTAAAATGTATTATTTGAAGCATTGTTCAACGTTATTTACATTCTATTTATTTGTTATTTGTTCATTATTTATTATTATTATTTATTGGCTTTTACATTGGTTACATTGACTGGGGCAAATATGGAAAAAATATAGTGAATCTAATATTTTATTTTGTGAAGCTTTAGGAACTCTTCCCTCTTCTTTCAATGTTTCAATTCCTGGTAGTATATAGGATATCCTAATAAATGTGCTTGCGTTAACGCCTTCTACTTAGCTGAATAAAAATCCTTGGAATGTATGACTCCAACCGGTTGGTGTAGCAATAATGGATTGCAACGTAGTTCTAACATTTCCCATTAATCCGTTTTCATGAATTGAAATCCTTTTGTTTTCACATTCTTGTATACATTCTAAATCACTTTCGGTCCAGAGGCAGTAAGCTTCCGGTTATAATGCGACATAATTCGCGACGTAATGCCAGCCAGAAGGCGAGATTTTCCTTGAAATAATGTTTAAAAATAACACCCCCATAATCAGCGAACGCAACGATCTCGTTCGATGCTTAAGTACTCGGCAATGTCTTGTATAATGCCAACGTAAGCATACCGATCAAATCGTGGATCGAATCCTGAGCACCACCGTTTTACAACTTAATTTTTCGCTTTATGTTCCAATCATGTTTAAATTCTCGACAAGCGAAACGAAAACATTTGCTATAAAAATAACCGTAAACTCAACCAATCGCGCCCCCTCCCTGCTAAGCAGGGTGGCAACTGGAAACTTTCCAATCAGTTCAGCTCTCACCATTGCGTGTGTAGGAAGAGCGAACAAAAAAACTCCCTCGAATCCATTCCCCTATGCCGGATGCAGCGACGTTGGCTGTGTAGACAATCGCTACGAGACATCCTCCAGATGGGAGGAAAAACTTCAGTCGAAAGTTTTTCCCCATTCCGGCCCGTTGTGCAAAAACCGGTCCCCCGGTGGCTGGTGCTGGTCAAATCCTTATCCTGGTGCGAAGTTCAGATGCCCCATTGTGTTGGGACACGCTAGCGCCAGAGGGTTTGGGGAGGGGGAGGGGGGAAATCTTCGGCAAAGTGTCGGCCAGCTGTGGGAGTTTTTATCACTCCATGTGAAAACACTGTGGACCATTATTTTGCTCGGCCGGTTTGAAAGCTTTCTCCGGCTCGAGTGCGTTGTTTGTGGAAGGGGCGGTTTGATTGGACGGTAAGCGCGAGGGGTAAGTAGAACAAGCGACAAATTGTAAGCTGCCAAGGATATGCTGCCAGGGTGGGGTGAGTGTATGTATGTTTATGATATTTAAAGAAGAATAAAGACAACCATAACTTGTGCATAAAGGATCGACCGTGCTGCTTCGTACTGCTTTGGATTTCGAGAAGCTTCCGTTTCGTTTGTATAGGTTTCACACACTGCTGGTGATGCAGCGTAGAAGACGTTCTGTTTCAAGCATCGTCTCACCGATCACGCCTCACTGTCGTAACGAAGTGTTCGTACTAAATCATATTGAACTTTTGAGCAGGGTTTCTGGAGCAGTTTGATACAATGTGGTAAACTTAATTAAAATGTTAATTCAACAGCATGGCACAAATTTGGAATTGAACTCAGAGCCTACGTATGTATAATCGGTGAGCTTTCTCCGAAATTGTATCAATATACAAATCAGCTCAGTGTGGCAAACTCTCCCCAGAATCAACGCATATATAGCTGGAACTAAATTAAGATTAATAAAATGCCTGGGTTCCTGAAGACAAATTGAAGTCGTTATCCACAAACTCATAACATTGTACACTAGGACCAGTAGCTCAACGTTGAATATATAAGGATATGTAAAGTAAAAACCGTATTTTTTTTATCTATTTTCGTTATATTTTATTCCAAATTATGCCGAACGAGCTAATACTTGATGCTCGGGATTACCTAAAAATATAGTTTTGTTTAAAATAAATCAGCAACCAAGCGGTATATGAAGCAGAAACACGATGGCATTTAACATTTTTTCAATGGCTTTTTGTTTTTTGTTAAATTGTAAATGATATTCAATTGCATTAAAACTGTAATAAGAATGTTAAAAATAAAATTACACAATATTTAAATAAAGTTATGATGAGTAAAATGGAACAGAAGAAAAGACAACAGACGAATCATGATCTTAACATTACAAATACTCACTATAAGCTGAGTCATATAAAGTATTCTAGAAAATAAAATGTAATTACTTGTAGGCCCCTCGCTAGAATATGTTTGTGTATATTAAATGTACAAATATATCAACTGAGCTCAAAAGTAAAGCGAACAACCCTGCATTTTGAGCAGAATCTCGTACAGCTCGAAACCAAACTGAAAAAGCCAATGCACTCTGGCTCGTCTGCCGCTGGCGATAGCAGCGGGAGTGCAAAGAGATAAAAACACGTGCACACACTCACAAACACACACACACTGGCTGTTGTGAGTAAAAAAAGGAACCCTCCGGAAGAAGGGTTCAAGTGCGCAGGCAACGAATTGTGCAACGGCAAAGCCGTGAATACTTTAACGCTCTGTCGCCGCTCGGTGAGTTTTTCCTTCGGCACGGCTGTCGTCATCCGTGTCTTCCATGCCGCGAGGACTTGCCCGTGTGCAGCACGAGCGTCGTCTCCGTGCAGCAACTTGTAAGCAAGTTGACGCTTTTCCGCCTTCAGCTCGCTGCTTGAAAAGCAGTCGAAAGCATCAGCGTGGAACAATTGCACGAACGAAGCCGGCGTAAGACGGGACGTGCAGCAGAAGATGGAATTATCAAGAGGAAGTTGAACGAACGAACGCAACGCAAAAAATAACCACCCTCACACATCCACACAAAAATCGTCGGGAAGACGATCCGACCAACACAGCGCGAGTGGGCGGAAAACTTCCCGGTGCGAGTTTTTTTTTTGTTGCCCCGTGCCCAATTTTCTCGCCCGTGGAACCGTGCCGGAAAATGATCGTGCAGCTGCACTTTGTGGCTTTCGGAATACCGACTGCGGGGCATCCCCTATCGCTGAAACAGTTTTCTTCAGCTTGTTCGGCCGGCTGACGGAAGAAAAGCGACCCAGCTGTGTCGCTCGCGCAGCCACGGCCACAAAAAGGGGTGGTAGAGTATTGTAAGTGCGCCGATAGGAACCATCAGATTCACCCGAACCGAAACGGGCGAGTTTTGCGGTGACGATAAGAAAAGTTTCGATTTTCCTACCGTATCTCGGAATTTTTTGGTTTCGCGTTTCATGTGTGT
This sequence comes from Anopheles dirus, assembly GCA_000349145.1. Classification (NCBI taxonomy): domain Eukaryota; kingdom Metazoa; phylum Arthropoda; class Insecta; order Diptera; family Culicidae; genus Anopheles; species Anopheles dirus. Next base: position 1,779,321 of record KB672902.1, on the reverse strand, counting down.
GTTTGTGTGCGATTGTGTAATGAGCCCGGCATGTATTATCTACCGAGCTTTTGCTGTTCACTTCAGGCGGAAATAATAACGATAAGCAATGGCGTCGGAAGGGGCAAAACCAGAGCATCAGCCTCGCGCACAAAGAGCCGTTTGTGGTGGGAAATAAATGGGGCCGCGAGTTGTTGTTTTTCCCGATCCGACCATCTCGCCGGGTCGGGATTGAATCCTTACACTCGAGGACTCCGCGGAAGAGCCCAGCAGAATGAACACTTTGTGTCCAGCTGTTCTTTTCCTCTTGCACTGTTGTTTTGAGTTTCAATCTGTTTACCGGTAGGATTCTGGCTCGCTGCTTGGTGTCGGTTCAATTCCAGACACCCATGATGAATGATGTCCAAAGTGGATTAAACGACTGTACGCCGTGATTCGTTCGGTGGATGAAACATTGAAAACAAAAAGTTATTCCTTCCCTTCGCGCCCCATCCGCGGCTTTAGCGTCGTCGATTGTTTGCCGGGATCGATTAATTATCGTAGGGTTCGCCTGGCTTAGCTGCGATGCTTATGGTTTCCGTTTTTTGCTCTCTCTCTCTCTCCCCACACGCTTTCAGTGCCGACTCATTTCATGGACGCGGAGCAACACTTTAGGAACAGTATCGATCTGGACGCGGAACAGACGGAAGCCCGGTACGATCAGGAGATGCTATCCGACATCATTAATGATAACGATCGTGGTGAGCTGCAGAAGGCGGAATCGTGTCTGGTCGACGACTACAAGTACGACCACGGCCAGAAGGTACGGGTGGAGGATGCTGTTTCTAATAGCCGGCGTCGAGTTGTTGTTTTGCTCACGATGAAACACCGTGGTGTGTTCTAACTCTCTCGCTCTTTTGCCTTTTTTATGTAGATTCAACGACTGGATCCGTGCGAAATTTGTCTGTGCATCGATGGGGAGATATTTTGCTGGTGGAAGCAGTGCGGTAAGTTGGAGGGATGGAATAGCATTAACGGTGCAACCGTATGTGTACAAAGCACAACCTATCAATTACATTCTCATTTGTACCTTAGATATGTTTGGGTAGGAAGAGTTATTCTTATAACACATAATGAATCTAAGTAATATAAATTTGGTTTAGGTTTATTGCTAAGTGGGTATACCAATTTCTACTGTTTTTAGGGGAGTTTAGTTATTATGGCTACTCCATTTTGTTTTTGATACCTTCAAAAGGTGTTAGATTACTTTTTGAAACTAGGTGGCATAGTGATATTTATAGCCATGTTTCACTCCACATTATACAACTATTGTTTAGTACAGTCAACGATATCGTGTCTGCACCATTCGATGTGCTTGCCATCGCTGTGTCGTAAACCATTTTCCGTGACCATACGTCACACGCAGCGGGCAATGTTTTATCTTGTAGCCGTAAATTAGAGCAAGCCTTTTTACTATTTCGCATCGATCCGCTTATCCTATTACAAAGACCAAAGGTCTACCACCACACCGCTTTTTGACCGGCATTTGGGTCGATTGTTAATCAGATGGACATTTTTCATCCACAAGCATGCGGCTCTCCGTACCACGGGCGCCACACATACACACACTGCCTGTTGTTGGGTATCGTGATTTATCTGCTCGAAAAGGCTCGTCCACCCTTAAATTCATAATGCAATTTATGGGCACACTCTTCGGCCGATAAGAGTCCGGCCGGGGCATGGATAAGAGGCGGATGCCGGGCTGGAAAATTGAGAGTGTCACTTAAGGTAATGCAATTTTTCAACGGTCTCTCGCTGTACGTACCGGACGTGGATGGGTTCGGAGCGCTTGGCAGCGTGCCAAACGTTGTACGGACGGCCATTTGGTGTGGTGCAGCCCTGGGGGATACAGAATGGCCTTTGTCTGAGGTATGTTGAAGGAAATTGAGTATGTTGCAGGTAATTTCGGTTGAGCAGGTGAAGTTTGATGAAACAGAATGCAAGTATGGAAAGTCACCGAAGAGTAATTTGTGAGTAAGAAGTTACATTAGTAAATATGTATTAAAATTGATTCGAATCCCTAGAAGCAGTTGATCATCTTGGATGTAAATATCGTAGTCTATGAAGCCTTACTAAAATATTTTTTATTTTTGTTGCTGTTACAGATTCTCAGGCAAAGACGATTCCACAATTGGATCCCGAAACGGATCATTCTTCGCAGCAAGCGTTGATCAATGAACAGCCTGCATCGGAATTGTTCTCTGAAGCGTCAACCATCACCAGTGCGGCTAACGTAGCGAGCGTTGCTACAGCGAAATCCAAAGGATCCTTCGATGTCACCGCTACGGACGGCACCGACAGTGGAACGAACGGTGCAACGAAGCTCACACTCTCCGATTCACTCAGCGACGGCGGAACGACGGCCATTAGCAGTACGCTGCCGATTTCAACACCTTCCTCAAGGGGACAGGATGCAGACCACGGGTCGTCGGAAACGGTAACGCACCACGGGACGGTGCACACGCTGGACACGGTTGAAGGAATTCCGAAGAATATTCTAAGCTTTCCCCAGACGCCTCCAATTATGATGTATCGGCCGGTGTCGACGGGTCCTATCGCAAGCAGTTCGCCCAGGGAAGGAAAGTACGCCGATGGAGGTCGGAAGGCGAAACTTGGTACGATGGTTGGTACGCGCAAGATAAAAGGTGGCGTTTCGGGAGGCCAAAAAAAGCCGAAGGAACATAAAAAGAACCCGCAAAAGGCGCCGTCTGATGGTAGATATTCTTTCGATTTCGAACGAAAGCCAAAGGTGTCGATCGCGAGCGATGCACTGCCGAAGGTTACCGCATCCGATTCGAGCAGGGAAGGAGAAAAGCTGCGCGATCAGTCGCATGAAGAGTTTGACAGGAATAACGGACAAGATGGAAAGATCTTGCCGCAGGATCGGGAACGCTCCATGTCCGAACAGCAGCAGTTTGGAGGGTATGGCTACGGGATGATCCACGAACCAGAGTCGGGTCTTCGGCAATCGACGCCTCCCATGCGAGGATCGCGCGATCGAGACGTCCCGCAGCACTACATCATCACCTCCTCCGGGCACGTGGAAATGTTCGACGATAGCGGAACGCTCGGTGTGCCGGAACTTGGTGCGGATAATCAAAACTCGCGCGCCACAGACACGGAGGAGTTCGCGAAACCCCAGTACCGGGACGTGCTCAGTTTCGACGGGCGTGTATCTTCGCGCGTGGTGCAGGATCAACCCTCAAACGGGTCGACCGGTGAGGATTCCGACGCCGCGGACAGTGACGAGGGTGACGAAGATGACGAGACGGGCGAACAGGTCCGATCGGAGGACGGTGGTCCCGTGGCTCCGGCGATCATGCTAACGACCAATGTCACGCAGGGCAAGTACAGCCTTGGTGGAGGAGGTGGTGGTGGTAGCGAGGCTCTTCTGTCAACGCCGCTTCCAACATCGCAGGCGTCCATCATCGACATCCTCAACTCGACAACGCTCGAGACGGACTACGTCGATGGAACGAATCACTCCGAGCTAATCTACCCGGAGGTTCCACCGATTAGCAGCAGTAGCAGTAGTAGCACGACGACGAGATCACCCGCGAAACCCGATCAAAGTGATCAGCACTGCATCGTTATGGGTAAGTTATCTGCAAAGAAACGTTATGCTATAATGATCCAGGAGCAGACTGAGTCATGAACTTCAATATTGCTCACTGAGCGTTTGTGACAATTATTCCAATCGTGTTCTCTGTTTCACAGGTGTAACCTATCCGGTTGGGGCAGTGCTGAAGCAGGAAACGGGCAACTGCTTGCAATGCGTGTGTGTTGCCGGTCCCGAAAATGATCCCGCACCGAGGGTAACCTGCACACCGCTAAACTGTCCACCCCTGATACTGCCGGACATACTGGATGGAGCAGGATTCTAGACGCCGTCAACGTGGAGAAGATAAAGCGTTCAATAAAAATGGATGGAGGTGGTGAGTAAGGTAAATACTGGGATGAGTTTTGAATATTTCGCATATGCTGTTAAGCTTGTATTAAATTTCTGACGTTCATTGACTCGAGCCGTATCATAAAACGACCAGAATCTTCGCTACTTCGCGATGATTTAACGATCTACGCTGTGAATTCAGCATACGTAAGGCAACGTTGACTTCGTTACCGTGCGCTTTCCGGTTCATTGAAATGGATGTTTAACGTCCCATCGGAAATGTGACGTTTCAAGCGAATGGCGGCACACAGCCATAATTACAGTAATTGAAAAGAACACGTGCAACGTAACACCAACGGCACCAACGGCAGGTAACGGCAGGTTCATTTACACCAAACCGACGCTGACAGGTGTCTGGGAACGCTTCTGTTCTAGCGTGCTCAGATGGATGTAATTCAAGCCATTTCCACGGCGACCGAAGGCAAATCCCCGGATGATGGTGTCGCAATCCATCGTAATATCAAATAATCGAGCACAAATTTGCATCATTTCGGCTCGCACCGATCCGGCCCTGGCTGAGGGATGAGCCGAAATCGCAATTTCGCACACGAACGCCAATTATGAAGTGCGTTTCGCATAACAATTTTTTGGCCCGCGGTGGAAGCGTTCCGATGTTCCTTTCACAAGTAGGCTCAACAAATGGTACGCTCAAGATGGCTGAAGAGCTCGGGAAAAACCTCGTCGCATCGATTTGTACGCTCGTTTTTTTGTTGTTGCTTGCCTCGTTGCTTTCGGCCCAGTTCGGTTCGGTGACAACTAAATCAATAAAATTTCAATTTCCTCTTACACGTCCAAAACTGGGCTTTTCCAAAAGCCTGCGACGTATGGGAAGAGAGAAACGCCCGATGACGGTATGAAAACGCTTTTTCTCCCCGCCACCTGCCGAGTGGACGTCCATTTTTCATCGGCGCGTTTGTTGGGGAGGAGCGCGAAAAAGGGGGACGGATTTGGTGAACGGAAAAGCTTCGGTTTTACTTTATTTGCCGCTCGGCCGATAAGCCACAAGTAGGTACCGGTACCGGCGCACTGGATCATGTTCGCTTATGAGCGTGACAGTTTATTTTTCGCCATATCGCACAGTCACTCCGGGCCGTGTGCTGCCGAATGCTGTGTTTGCTCTTGTTATTCGACTTGGCGCTGGTGTTCGACTGTTATAGTTGAAGACTCACTTTCGTACACGGCTAACGCTTCACCAGCTTGGATCCCAGTGCCAGCTGATGATGGGTGGAACCAGATAAAATGGGTAAAAAGGGTCGAAGTTTGCTTGTGTGTGTAGTTGTTGTGGATGAAATGGAATCCCAATTTTACGCCACTTGGGATTTGGAAGCAGTTTTTCATAGCTATGATCTGTCTGGAATGGAGTGTGCTTTATGCGGACTCTGTTGAAAGTGCAATCTGATCCTTTCTCAGCTATCGATACTTTCGTGAGGTGGTTGTTTTAGCTACGCTTTGACTTAAAAAGTACTTATAGTTATACTCTCGATTTAGTATAATTTAGTATTATTTAACCTAAATTAAGTATAATTTAGGATCCAATTTCAAATACTAAGCGCAAGTAATTTACTTCAATAAGTGGTTTATGTGTTTAATATTTGTTTGACTATTGAGTAATCAACTGCTTTATTTGTTTATCGATGGGTGTTGAATATTTTCAACGGTCCCGTCAAGCTGGCCAGATCTCACAACCAGAGGGCGCTTCATCGAGCGAATTTAGCGAATTCGGAGCGAATTCGAATGACAGTAAAATCCATACGATCGGAAGGGGAATGACCGTTATCAGGGCCAACGACCAGGATTCGATCGGCAAAAGAGGGCAAGAGAGGACGAATTTTTTAGCGCGCCTAATGCAAAAGCAAATAAAATCGGAGTGCTTAAGAAACGTTAAATTCGCCTTGTCGATCGAATATTGAGAAACGGTTGCAGTCGCAACAATGGGGTAAGAACACATTTTCTGTTTTCTTCCAGATACAATTGATATTCTTTTCTACACCTGCTCGACCGATGCATACATTTAGGCGTTTTGAATCCAACAATGGCGGAAAACACTAACCCTCAACACCTCCAAACACAACAATCGGTCAACGCTACAAACCTTTAGCAAACTGTCAGTCCTGATGACTTCCCAGCCACGGTTTAACAACTTAGTCACAGTTTGAATAATCTATGGAGATGACGTATCGAATATTGCTCAATTATTTCATCACCCATGTCAATGGATGACGTGCCTTCAAGCTCAAAGGTATAACCACAGCAGAGGTAGACCCTGTCTGCAATCGGACAGATTTTTGCTGGCCCGGTGACAGCATGCACCACCCAAACGCTTTCATCTTTGTTGCGGTGACATGCTGTGACTTTCATACTTCCGGCCATCGGGGAAGCGCAGGTTTGAAGAGTATCTCGATGCCGTTGTGATGGAGGCAATTGGGAGGGTATCATGCGGAGATTGAGTATTCTTTTTTTAAAGACCTGTTATGACATTGGTTTGATGGGATTTGATTGAACCGGAATAAATGACTGTTGTCGTCGATTAGTAGCCTCTCCTATCAAAGCTTTTGGAGTTGATTTGATTTTATTTAAGTGTTACTTATTCAGTGTTTGATTTTTTTATAACACTTCTTCAAAATACGGAAATTAAAAAAAATGTTGTATTTAATATAGATAATCTACGAACTAATGATATCGCTAACTACTGTGTTGTCTCATCCTTTAGCGCGGGGATACCAAGTGCGCCGTAGCATTCTTTGCATTTGAAAATCTCCATAAACATAACATTTCCATTAATGCAAAGCTGTTTGCTGTTATGACAAACCGAGCAAATGCGTGCAGCACAGCAAACTGTCTGAATAAATAGCCCATCAAAGGCTGATGGGAAAGTTACATTTTCATCATTAAATCTAGGCCATAATTATGCGTAATAGAGTTCCGCTTCGCCGTCTGCATTTCGTCTGGATGTATCACACCGACTGAATGCATAATTCAGGGCAGATATTTGGACAATTTTCCATTCAGCCCCCACCCCAATCGATATCGATTGGGGCGGGACTTGGTAGCGATATGTGTACCAAGCACTCGGTACACGCAATCTCAGTCAGAGTTATTAATTTTCCGTCGACTGGCAGACAGTTGCGGCAATCGGTTTGATGCGTGATACCAGTCACATTAAGCTGCCAGTGCGGCATGTGCGGCGTTGGCACGGAATGCAACATGGCTTCATCGATCATCGAAAGGACAGCGACGCTATCCAGCTGCGTGCGTTCGGGTTCAACTGTGCCCTGATAGGCACCGGGATTCGATCGGGATTTGAGCGCGGCTGAATCGAACCGCCCATGGAGTGGGCCGGCTTGCCTATCATTTCGGGTGTCTCGGATGAGCCACAACCATCGGGTGCAACCATGGGAGTGATGGAATCATTCAGCCGGTCGCAATGTACACGGATCGCGTTGTTCCGTGATGTACCGGAAGCGGGAACAGCGGGCAAAGGCTGACGGACGGAGGAGGCCACACCTCCACACAGAGCAGCTGGCAATTGGATAATTGATGCAGAAACTCATTTAGCTGGCGCCTGTCGTTTGCCTAATTGTATTGTCCATTTAAGCGACTGGAAAATGGCTCCCGGTTTCCATGCTTTATGATGCACGAAGGAGAAAGGCATAATTGATGAACGAGCGTGCTGTAACGGCTCGTACACCCGTGGAGAGGTGTATGCAAATTTGAGTGAAGAAGAAAATGGTGCTAGTTTCCACGCGTTGGAAGTGTTAAAGTTGTGGAAATAGCCCAGCAATGGAAGGGACTATTCTATATGGTATTTATACCAACGTTGTGACAATGTTATAACTAGTATAACAGTATAACACTTATCCGAACACTAAATAAGTCATTTTATGTATTGAAACGTTTCAAATTAATTTCATCCGCCGGAATGAAAATATGACACAATTGTTGTCCCCGACAATTCGGTGATCCTTGCTCAAAGAAAAAACCTCCATCGGCCACCGTCCGACGTGCAAGGACATGCTTGAAACCCGGCACGTAATTACAAAACTCCACCCCGGGACGGGTACCGATTTTGTTCCGTCGGATGAATTATACAGCGAGGCTGTGGCGCTTAATTCGATCAGCACGATTAATAGCACGGCCCCGGACCGCCAGCTTAGGCATGTGCATGTCCTGCTAAACGACGGTTTGACATCCGTCCATCGGTTGGTTGGGCCGGAGAGGATAGCGATGGTCACGGTGGCCCTGCTTTTTCCCGGATCGTGCCGGTGAATACGGGGTCAGCATATTTGTGCATGGTAATTTCATTCAATCACGCCGGAAAATCCCGACATAATCCGGTGGGTGGAGACTGGTGGAAAGCTCTCTCTCTCTTCCACCCCTTCCTGTGAGCTTTCGGGGTTCCCGCGGCTTTTCCGGTGTTCGCAAATTTAATGTCAATTAAAATGTTTGAGAACGCGACGGACGCCGGCGTGTGATGCCGGCTCGGTGCGTTTGTTTGTATGAATTAAAAATATGTCGCGGTCTGTGGGAATTAAGCACCGCAGTGGGTTTTTTTTTGTTGGTGTGAGTTGCCCTTTGATACACCGCTGTTTCGTGTCGTAGTTGGTATCAGGTTGTATTTAACACCTCTGTAATGGCGTATTGATCGACAATTAAAAAGTTCCTCCTCCATGGTGGGAAATTTAGGTTAAAATGTGGTTTGATACATTTTTATAGTGTGTGAAATTCTAATATGATTTATATGTGACCAGGTGATGATGTTTGGAAACTTTACCAGTGGTTTTAAATCATAGTTTTATTTTTGAGTTAGCTACTAATTATTTTATATCAATTATTACTTCTCTTATCTGTTTCTCAAGCTGGTTGAGGATTGACATCATCATCAAGAGTGATCGCTGAGAAAAGGAAAACTCTTGCTCCCTTCGAACACATCGAATCACGGCAAACCCCAGGGGCTCAGACGTGTACCCCTTTCAACCTCGGCAACCTATTAAAGTAATGAATGGTTCTTCAATTTGGCCCGCCCGTCCGCCGACATAGCTGACGCCTGATGTTATGAAATTTGCAGCACATTCTTCCCATTAGCCACGAAACCGAAGCGGCACCGTTCGGTTTCGAGTTTTGGGGCGAGTTATTAATTTTCCATTTTCAAACTCTCTGCCCTCGACGACGCTCTATCCCGTCGATCCCGCCAACCTCCTCGGTGGTTCATAAAATCGTAACTACCTGATTGATAGTCGCTGGCTTCTGAACTCCGGCCAAAACTCGGGGGGCGATGCTTACGGTCCGAGCGGAAATGACCTCGATTTTGCGGTCCAACTCCTGCCCTGGGGCTGGAAGCTGGAGCCGGCGTGCTCCCGGCAGGAGCGAAGGTTAGCTGGCGGTGTAAATTAAATTATCCTTTAACAATAAATAAGTTCATTAGCAAACCACGATGCGCTCGACGGCTCCCGGTTCCAGCATTCTAGGATCGGGGAGTTTGAGAGCGGTTACTGTGAACGTTGCGGCTCACGACGGGACGCAACCGGTCAATCCAGCTGAGGCGGTGCATTCGTTTGCTTGGGAAAAAGTTTTTCCACCGTAATTTATTATTTAAACGAGTTTCTGTGCACTTTTGTAATGGTAAATAATTAACAGAATCATACTGAGAATGCGTCCGCTATAAGGAATGGATGGATATTTTTTCAGTTGAACGAAAATTATTTAACAAATAAGGATACTCTCTAAACTAACATTCAGGTAGATAATTGAACTTAATAGAATGGATTAATGCATGGTAGCATTTAGTTTTTCTTTGGTTGAATAACCCAAGCAAGCGCCATTTCTTGAGGCTTTAGTTATCTTGATTATACTCTTAGCAAGATAGTTCAATCCTGCGGATGGGAGGAACGATCCAGCTGAGAAATCTACCCACAAACTCAACTACTTACGCTTGCATACAGTTCAATCCACTCCGTGATTGGTATTTTACATGACCACTCGCACGAACTATGTGCATACTGTGAAAAACGATTTCAATATTCACCAACCCATCTCGACGGGTAAAACGCATTCATCTTTCGTGACGCTCACGGTTAGAACGTACCAGAACGAATCTGTGGAGGGGGATTTTCCGTTTTATTTCTCATTTTACTTTCGAGAACGTGGTTTGCGGTTCCTGCAGTGCAATAATTGCACCTCAATTAAATGGGTTGTACTAAGAAGTGGTGGAGATGAGGTAATAATGTTTCATTTGAATTGATTTGAACGTGAATGAGTGTGGCTCCGTTCGCTTTCGGCACAAAGGAGTGGTTGCTATTGTTTGAAAGATCATCTGAATGCATATAATAAGTGCTAGTAGTGAATGCTTAAAAGCATTTAAACTGTATAATATGGTTAAAACAGAAAGCATAGGGTGAAACTAATTTGAAGCTTCATGCTTCAGTTTATTCATATTTCATATTCAAAAATCGATCGAATAGACATCCTTCAATGTTCCTTGTTCTTCCTTATTAAGTATTGTAAGCTGTTGTCCTTTGTTTGTTTTCTCTCGTAAATTAATGTTATTTTGTATTATCGTATCTCAGATTTTACCGCCTTTGAAAATTGCTAGTAGAAACCCCATGGTAAAATTACAACGAATTGTTGCAGGTGATATTCGATACATTGCCTTTCATTGAATCATAGAATAAAACTAAATTAAAGGAGTTGCTAAAGGGGCGCTTAAGCTCCATCTAATTACTACTTTCATTCGAAACTACCTTTTTGTGGCTGTTTTAAAATTAGTACATCTACTATTCTAGCTTGTTTTGTCTAACCTGTACATTCACCCCCTAGCCTCCGTCCAAACACCTTCTATCGGATATAAACAAAGAAGTATGAAAAAGTACGAAAAGTCCTTAAAGAAGTAGAACAGTGTTTCTCATAAACCAGTAAAAAATAAAATATAATCATAAAAACACTAGCTTAAAATATTTCATAACAGCAAAGTTGTAATAAGTTTGCTTCTCATCTCATCTCATCTTCACTGGTATTGCTTTAGTCAAAATGACCCGTCATGGTTCTATGCTCTAGTGTAAGTGCTTTCAATTATGAAATGTTGCACGTAAATACACTTATGGGATGAACTAATTAACACAGCTAAAATTCGTTATTGCGTTTTACTATCTCTGTAAACAAGACCTACTAGTGCTCGAAAACGGCTCACCATTGGGAAAATTCCGACGCCCCACCCCATGGTACGTTGAACATTCCACACCGTTAACAATGTCGGCTTTACTGTTTGTCTTTCGCGAAACGCGGTCTTAATGGAACCGGCTTACGGAGCCTTCCACCTGCGTTACATGCGAGTTTCATCTTGCCCCCAAATGGTGGATGCCCCGTTTGCCAATAGATTTGCGGCCGGGCCCGCATTCCACCGTGCTGAACGGGGTGTACGGCTCTGCACACCACTGCTTTGCTAGGGGCACCATTTTCCCTGGCGAAACTTCCCGCATCGGGCCGAAACGAGCTGGGACAGGGTTCTGGGCGACGTTTGAGCGACGTTTTAATGGTTCGAGTGTGTTATCTCTTCGGTTCGATAAAATTGCGTAAATTGGAAAACAAAATTGTTCCAACTGTGCTAAGGGGTGGTTAACGCGGGAAAGTTCTCTCGAGCCTTATCTCGGATACATCCCGCGGCGTATTGGCGCCGAAACGCTCGAGGGAATGTGTCTCGCTTCCGGTGTGGGAACGCGAGCATGATATGAATGATGTGGGTAAAGTTTTTTTCTTCTTCCTTATCGTTTCCCAACCACCTTCGTGACACGGTGGAAAATCGCTATCGATTGTAGTGAGATTTCCTCTCACATGTCAGGCTTGAGAAGGGGATTTGGTGAGGGTTTGTGATGTCGTGAAACGTGAGTGAATTAGGATAAGTAAATGGGAAGAAACTTTCCAGTTAAATGGCTAACTGATAAAGTACGATATGGAAGCGAGCCATAAGTTTACGGTTGGTTTCAGCATGTTTATCGACGTAGTTTAAAACTCGTAAGAACCGTTTGGTTTGATTGTTACTTCACCAGAACGACAGTTGTAGAATGATATACCGTATCTAATCGTTAAATTCGGTGGGTATCAATTTCATTTATTTTTTAAACTGAAGGATTTACGTAATTATACATCCTAAAGTTGTGTCTATTCCTCTTTAGTGATCTTATGACCACTAAATTGATTGAAATTAAAACTTAACTAAAACTAAATGTTGATCTTGTTATAACGCTCTAATAACTCTTTATGATTTACGATTCATAAACATAGTTTTTGTGTAACGCTTTGCTCCGATTTATTGGGAACATGTTAGATTTTGCTTATTGCCATGTTTTTTGTTTGCAAACGTGTTAAAACTCGTTTACATGAAGCGCAACTCGGAAACTGACAGCAAGCGCGAAGGCCGTGAGTTGTCGATTTAGTTGTCAAATCGATTTTGGGTTTGGAAGGCGAAACTCAAGCGCAACTCAAGCGCATCTTTTTTTGTAAACAAACAAGGCAAAGCAAGGATATTGTATTCTAGTCATTTTCGTGTGTTCGTTTGTTGAATTTAGCGTTGAAAGTGCACAAATATAAGGAAATGCAGTCTGATCCATCTCAAGCGCAACTGCCTTGCAAATTGTCGTGTCTACACGAAGCGATGCTAACTTAACGTTATTTTTGAGTTGCGCCTGGAGTCGCGCTTGAGGTTGCGCTTCATGTAAACTGGCTTTTATAATATGTAAGACAAACCTAATTTATGTCAAACAGCATTTTCTCCATTTAAACGATATCTGTTCATCAAATGTGGATATTTATATCCATTTTTCAAGTCGTTCTTTTGAAGCTTTGATGCGTGTGGTTTTAGATCATTACTGTTTGATCTGGCTTCTCCTCATTATTGACTCTGAAAATTCACAACATTCAGTGTGCAGGATTCTGATCTTCCTTATCCTCTGATCTTGCTGGATAGCGATGTTCTGCTGTGCTCATTAACAAAGTTTGTTGGAGGAATATTAATTTCATGCTCTACCATGTGAAAGTTTGCTGATGCAACGCTGTGTTGAGGTATCGTCGTTTTGGTTTCGTTATATGTTGGCGGACCACCGTGATTATGTCTGGGAACACCGTGCGGAGAGTTGACATCTGTCAATCGGGCCGAACAATAGAGAACACGTGTCGCAAGCAAGCAGGCAAGCAAGCAGCAAGACGGTTTAATTAATAAAAGATAATTACATTTGCACCTTAAAAATGTAACATTATATAATAGTGGTCTTAAAGAAGTTTACCAATACGGGACTTGAGGGAACTTTCAGGATTTACTGCTCATATTGTTCACAATACTACTACATTTGCATTAATGTCATATTATATAGCTTTAACTAATATGAAATATTCAATTTGTTTTGTCGTTTTGTTTAGGATTTTTCTTCTCACAAACACATCACTAAAAAACCGAATCTGACCGAATAGCTGGTGACGGCACGGAAAGTGAGCGGAAAATACTACCCAGTGAGTATATCTACGACGAGAATCACCATACAGTCCGCGGACATCAGAAAATCAGAAAGCAAAACCACAAACGGCACTTATAAACGCAAAAAACGGACAGGCGCAACTACTAGTAATTGCAAACAGGGGATACTTACATTACATAGTGGATCAAACTATTTAGCGTAGTCGGGAAACCGTGGAGAGGAAAAAAAACATGTGAAACAATAAGCTAGTGCTAGGGCGGGGGAAGAAACCCCCATACATACAATGTCGAGGAAATATTAGCCTCACGGATCAAACAAGCTGGCAAACGGTTATATCAAATGGTATGGTGTGCGCGGAGCAAACCGATTCGAACCACTAGCATAGTGATAATACTAGCCGGAAAGTGTAGTTTAGCGTAGCGAATAGGCAGGTGTGTTACTATGATTTACACTTACTTCCATCGCCGTGCCCTTCCATCGAGCGATTCTTTATTCGATCTTACGGAAAATTCCACAGAATGTTCGAGCTATAAATGCAAGGTAAGTGGAAGATACATGCCGTGGGATAGCTTTGCTCAGCATCTCGAAGGAACTCTTTTCGATATAGACAAGTTAATTTGTTCGAAAGGAATCATTATCTAGAAATTTATATTTAAATAAAAATATCTCACACGAAATGCATGCCTATCAGAATCAAAATGTGCATACTTAACATCCGTTCACGCAAGGCTCTTGCCAGGCATTAATTAAAAAACGTTTGGAAATAAGTATCTTCAGGTGAATCGGCACCTTCCGCTGCAGCAAAGCGGAAGATTCACCATGTTTCAACGTGAACTGAATGAAGAGCACTATTAAAATGAGATTACCGGCTCGAATATCCCGTGGAAACCGCGAGAATTGAATAGACCGTTGGATTAAACGTTCTCATGCCGGGGATAAGCTCGATTTTCCCTCTTCGCTGTCCCGATGATGGACAGTTTTGTAATTTCAAAACTGTCACGTACGATTCGTTTGAACATGGGGTTAATTTGAGCGATGAGCGATTTAAGTTGATTGAATAATGCGCACTAGCTGGAGAAGGGTGACGGCTAAGGGCAACAAAACTATCAATTTTTTTTGTGGTGAAACATAAAATGCACAAGGTTCATCTGTAATTTTAAGATGTATTTGATTGAGAAAATAGTGGTCATTGGTTACGTACATGTTAAAATTTGAAAACATTTATTAATCCACTGACCATCGTTTTAGTTACTAAGGATCTGGTACAGATAGGGCACAATATTCTTGAAAATATGTCGAGTTATGCACCAAACGGAAACGAAACAAGGCACTAAAGAGTGTGATAGCGACTAATTTTCGTATTATTTTTTCAATATTAATGGAATTAAGTTAAGGCGAAATGAAATACAATTCCTCTTCATCTTGTGTTTAGTTAGGGTATTGAGTGGAAAGTCTTTAAAAAATCATCAATTATTTCCACACGCAGTTGGTAAGTACCGAAGCTTTTACCGTTCACTATTTAAGTTACGAACAAAGAATAAACAAAGCAAACCTTAAAAGAACATATACATGATTCTAGTCTTCCAAAGCACCAACATCCTACCGCGGTCAACAAGTGTTTGAGAAACCGGGCCAACACACGTTACATCCGCTTTCCTTCGCCATATCCTTACATATCCTTCACCAGACCTCTATCAGACACACATAATCACTCGTAGCAAGGTGTTCTAAATGATTCATATGAATGATTTGTTGCGTTAAAAGCTTTTAGTTTTAGATATATTTTTTTTGTCGATAAACGTTTTTCGACATTAAGACTACCCTAACCACCCTGTAAGGCTGAGGTCCATGATGCACGTTCAGCAGACATGTTCAAAACCCAATAGTTTCCTGTTCCGTTATTGCACGTTCTGTCGCAGTTGAAGCGAGCTACATTTACGGGCGAGCCGTCAAGGAGGAGAGTTTATTGAATAAAAACCACGGTTGATGTAAAACATGTATAACTATGGACCTATAATCTTTATATCCCAACACGTATATACATACCTAGAATAGCAGAAACGGAGGGGGAACGCTACGAATACTAAGTACTAAGGAGACACCAATCCACCACACAAATACATAGCACACGAAACGTGAAGACGTTCGCCAGTGCGAATGCATCCGAGCAAGAAAGGGACTCCTGGACGTAATTGTTTGCTTGATGATTTGCGTTCGTTTTTGCATGTGTTACAATTTGCATTTTGCGACTTCCTGGTATTAAGCTGCAACTTCAAGCCGGGCGTAGCGCCCAGCTTCTCTTCCCCGGGAGTGCAATAAAACCTAAAACAGCAGAAAAAAGAACTCCGGCAACAAAAGCCGCCTGCTGTCCCTGCTGGCGAGCTGTTTAATTGAGCGGAAGAAGCGGATAGACGAATAATTACATCTGTCCTCCACCATACTGTGGCGTTGATCCGGTTAGGCGTTCCGACGTTCGAGCTAATGTCTCGTGTTAGTAGTAAATTTTCTTGCCATTTAGCGAGGTTTTCCTTCGAGCAGTGTACAGACTCGATTCGATGTCCGAGCGTGTGAGAGGCAGGAGCAGGAAGCAGCACGAGAGAAGCTATGGGCGCGGTAGGGTCGACTATTTATCCGGAGAAATGTAGGTGCAAGGTGAAATATACTCGATATATATATATACAGACACATTACATACATACATGCATACGTGGTGGTTATGATATGAAACACTTAGCAAGGAACGGGAGATGGATTCAACACACTCTAGA
This sequence comes from Anopheles dirus, assembly GCA_000349145.1. NCBI lineage: Eukaryota > Metazoa > Arthropoda > Insecta > Diptera > Culicidae > Anopheles > Anopheles dirus. The sequence continues at coordinate 1,763,125 of KB672902.1, read as the reverse complement.
TGGTAGTAGCGGTGAATTGATTGCAGCCTCGATTGATCGCCCCGAACGCGTTGGCAAACCCCAACGGAGGGGTGCAGTGTCGGCGCATGAAGCGCATGAAAGTGTTATGTTGTTTACGAAAAATAAATCGAGGATTTCTGAGAAAACAATGGCAGGTGCTGAGAATGTGGATGTGTTTTCTTTTCCTGTTTTGTTTCCATATATCATCATTTAAACGAAACCGTTTTCATTGTACTGAGAAAATGCGAAGAGCAAGGTAAGTTGCGTGTTTTTGGAGTCCTTTTTAAATTGATTTCTGGAAAATGTTTATACGCCTGTTTATTTATTTACCAACTCGTTTTTTTCGTCTGGGCCAAGCTGTTGTTTCTGGAAGCTTTCAGGAAGTACTATTTGTTTTAAATTCTAGGAAAAAACTGTTTTTTTTGCAATAATATCGTCATTACATGTTATTTTGTAGCATTATCTTACACCTACACAGCTCGTGAAAATGTGTTATTAATACTTTTATGGATTTATTTTCCCCGGTAGTGATTTAATCTGACGCATGAAATTCACTGTTGTGAAATGAGCAAAAAATATTGCATATTTCAGAGTTATATGAAACATTGAATAATTGGCTTACACAGATACTCCTACTCATTAAAACACTTTAAAGGATTAACCAGATTCTGATCACTACGATAACGTGAATGAGAGGTGTTAGGGTACGGCGTGTTAGATGGAAACATATTGTATTTTTCTTAAATTACGATTCTGATTGATATTTTGTACAAATTTCAAATCTATTGCCGACAACGTTTCATTTCAAGTAATTACGTTAATTTATACAACAACATCCATAACAGATATAATCTATAATCTAAAGCATAGTTTAAACTATTATTATTATTTAAACCATGTTCTCTATAGTTCTGGCTTCGGTAATTGATTTCATTCTTTAAACTATTATAAATAGCTAAAATAGATAAATAATTACAATTCAATCAAACTTTCACTCAAGTTGTGTAAGCGCATAATTATTTAATCGAAACTGTCACTAGTGTGAAATGCTGACAAATCCTATTGATCCTCGCTTTTGATCTTATTGATCAAATCGTGTGCTGTACTTTGAATGACGTTAAACAAATTAGAAATACTTAGAGAGAGACTGAAATAGAGAGACTATACGAATTACGTTACCATAGCAACAGCAATGTTTTATTCTACCAAGTTGAAAGTTATTCAATTTGTACATCTTGGTCAAAAAGACAGCCAAAAAGAGACGTCAACACGATTATTATAATTCGCATCTTGAGCAGAATGCAAACGAGACGCAAATGAAACAAAGCAGTTTGGAACGAGACACTAACTTGTCAAGAATACGTTCCTCGATCATCCCGAATACAGGTTATCCGTATTCGAGCGTCTCTTTCAAGCTGGAGTCTGTATGTGCGCGTAAAAATTATGAAGAAATTTCACAACATGACATCCACATGCAACGACCTTGTTCGGTTTGCCGGCCACGGCCACTATCGGCGAACCGAAAACCCGTCCCCAAGAACTCAACGTCGCATTCATTTATGATGCAAATCAATCTTAGCAGCCAGCGGGAGCCGGGGCGCATACATTAGCTGCCGGTTGCTAGGTATGAGACAAAAATGAGAAACCTTTTAAAATATTTGAAAAAGGCGTGTGGCTGCCACATTCCTTCGGCTTTGACGGTCGGCGGGTTTGACCCGACCGGCAGGCCGGAATCCATCAGCGGGCGCTGCAGCGTGGTGGTGTGTCGAGACAGATTGTCTCGTGCCGCAAAATGCACAGAGTGGGAGCAGAATGGCTGTGCAGAATGACGCTTCAACATGTTGATATCGCTGAATCTTTGGCCATGGCCATGCTGAGAACATGAGGTAGCTCATTATTAATACCCACTGCTAACGTATGCAAATGAAAAAAGCGAAAAAACATCCCAGAAAATACTTTAATGCACTAACCTAGAAACAGGGTGCCGCAAAAAGTTGTCCCGAACTGTGAATTTTAAAAGGTAGAATTAGTGGTGGTATCATGCAAACCATCAGCCCGGTGCCTCGTTTGCGGGTGAGAAAGAAATATAGGTGGCGCAGGAGCAGAGTAGCGAATGAATGAAAGATCACCGATTAAAGCATGAGCAGAAAGGGTTTAAGCAACGCGCTGCGAAGCGTGGATGGGAAAGACACAACCCGTGCAGCCGTAAAAGAGATGTAGCAGAAAGGAAAGAGAGAGAGGAAGAAGGCAAGCGAGAGAGAGAGAGAGAGAGAGAGAATATCGAACGTGAAGCTAAAGAAGAAACGAGAAATACGAAACGGAGTATGAACCGGGCATGAAAGTGGAAGGAAGTTGAAGAACAGGCAAGGCAATGGAGAAATAGAGAAGGGGAAGGAATTTGAAAACATAAAACCTATCGTCGTGTGGTGATTCTTGGTTCCCTGCCTACCTCGTCCCATAAAATCATCGAGAGCATCCAAATTGTGGGAATTAAAGCAACGATCCACCTAGAGGGCGCTAATGCACACAACGATGGGAGTGACGGATTATGGAACTGGTTGTAGTGATGTTTTGGAACTGAATTGTGAACATTTTTGACCATGTTTCAAATATCATAAAAATGAACCGAAATAATACAGAACACAGAATAAAATAAATAAAAAAATTAGAGTAAGTTTAAAATATCATAAAAACTAAGAATAACACATTATATCCTCCATGCATTACTTCAGATATTACCCACCTGGTTGGTCTTTCAAAACTATGCCCTCGCTCCCAAGGATGGTGTGCATGAAGTGAAAGAGATAGCAATGTTTGAGTAGTGAACATCGGGGTGCCATCGGGTGAAGGGTGTGCTGCAAACACTCACACCAAGCCATTTCGGGGTCCGCGCCACTGCGACGCTCGCGGTGTAGGTTAGTTTCGGCAGGGCCGTGTAGTGTAGTGGAAAGCCACCGATGCAAAACTATGCAAAGCCAGAGCCGGCGGCAGGCGGCGGGAATCTCCCCTCCAGCGTGGGGAGTGGGACGCAAGCGAGTGACACAAGAATTCCGAACGGAACGGAAAGGAAAACGGAATGCTGGAAGAACGGAAGAGACGAAAACGGATCTCCGCGCTCCCCCCACCCCAGGGTGACGGTGAAGGGTGGCCCGCAACCGGTGGAACGTGCCTGGGTGGGGGTAGAAATCGGCTGAAGAGCATGCCATGCGGCAAGTCAAGGTGAGACGGGGCTTTCGGGGTTGAAATGGGACTCCCCTGGACGGGGCGGAAATATGGAGTGCGCGGTGCGCTCGGGCAGGAAAGAAAATGGGAAAGAGCACCCATAGGCCATAGGCGCATGGCAAAGTGGAGTGAGGGAAGGGGGGGGGGTGGTTTGGGTGGGAGGTGCTCCAATGAGTCGGTGTGCCGGGTGAGCCGCGGGAACAGATGATGAAAAATGAAAACGGAAGAAAAAGATGAAAAATCGGCCCTCGGACAGGAACGGAGGCAATATTGCAGGGATGATCGGCCGCGTGGCCAGTGTGTAAAGCCAGGGCACTCACTTAGGGAGGCTGCACACTTGACATCGGAACTCGTGAGTGAAGCGATTTATTTACGGACAATATTTCATCATAATTAATTGAATTAATTAATTGATTTCAAAAGGATTAAGAAGGTCCACTTACCTTTTAAAATAATTTATTTTTTATAAAATAATTATTTATTTATAATAATTTATTAATTTATTTATTAATTAATTAGACTTCAAGTCTAATTAAAAGAAAATCCGACCAGGAATGGTAAAAATTGTTCGATTTTTATCGTACAAAAACCTATGTAAGACCGGTTGTTTGTAATCCAAAGGAAAAAGATGTTGAACTAAAGCTAAATTATGACATCTTTTTCTGTTTTTGTACTATTTGAATTTAAACATTACGTGGAACCAAATGACTCTCAATGATCCTGTTTGTGTTCGTGAACTGGATCATTTCCAACACGTATATTTGTTCTATTCCTAAAGATTTTTTTAATACTCCTTTCCTCAGTTCTAAGCAGCATCATTCTATTATTCTTTTTTTCAAGTCCCTTATTGGATCATCTGATTTTGCTGACAAATAGAGCAGATTAGTACATTTATAAGGTTAATTAATCTAATTAAGGTTATTTATAAGGTTAATTAAGATGAAATTAAGTTAACACTCCACCCATTTGTTCAAAAACGCACTCATTTGTTCAAAATTTCTTTAATTTTAAGTAAGGAAATAATTTGGTTATAAAGTTTGATGGAAAAAATAATCACTAGTGCTATCAGACCGGAACAGGAAGACTCACAGATTGATTGTTCTGCGAATACGGTGGTCATGTATAACAGGCCTTCTTGCAACTATATTGTCAAGATAACTAGGCTAAACCCCCTTTCAGAAACCTGAAGGCGAAGACGAAATCTGACACTTTATTCTAACTTGCAGTCTCCAATAATCGTCTCTTCAATAGCGGGAATCTCATACTAAATCATGAAAGAAGCTGCTAACAGATACATAAGCCATGTATATTTTATTATATTTTATTTAGACCCAATTATCCACCGTTGGTTTAACAATTCACGTACTTACATCTATGGTTTAGTGGGGATATATGTGGATGGGAAACATTTAAAAAGATGGCGGGTTAAGAAGACTCGTGAAGGCGAGATATATCTCGTGATTTCTAACTAACTAAGTCTTAGTTGTATAATTTCTTTCATGCAGAAATATATGAAATTACCAAATAGCAAATGAACTCGCTCTCACACATACTCCAAGAACTTGTCAAGCAAACGGCTCACTCCCCCGGGGCACGGCACAGTGACGGGCACTCTTCCCAGCGCCGAGCACTCTTCAGGCATCGTCGTCGCAGCGGGGCTCTCGATGGAAGCCGATAGTCGGCCGACCCTACCAAGCAGGCTGGACGACCCGGGCCGGGCCCACCACGTTTCCACTGGCGGCGGCTGCGGCGGCGGTTTATTTGACGGAAAGCTCTCGCGCGGAACGGTTACGTCGGCCGGCAGCGCCGGTCTCTGTGTGCGCGTGTGTGTGTGCGCTGTGTTTCGACAGGGTCGACCGGTTTGTTGTGTGTGCGCGCGCGCGTCCGCCTGCGTACGAAACAAAAAAACGTGGAAAACCGTTTGGATGTGGTTCGGGAAGGTTCATCACTCGTGCGCTGGTTAATGAGTGTGGCGAGTGCGATACGCAGGAAGAAAATCTAGAGTTTCGTTCTAATTGTGCGGTAAGGAAAATGTGTACGAAATGTGTTGCCATCTTAAGTTGAAATGTCGATCGATGGCAAGAAACGATCGATTAGAGAATGGTTACGAGTGCTTCGGCATCGTAGCTCGCAGCTGCTTCGCTGTGCGCGATCCCTTTCGATGAGATCAGGTGTTATTGATTTCTTGTCGAACAGAACCGAGGGTGCGCGCGTGTGTGTGTGTGTGAAGATGCGATAAAGCTCCCTGCTCCGGTGAGAGTGAGTGAAGTGAAGATCCAAAACTAATTCCATTCTAATTATCACGCTCTATCTCTTGCCCGGACGTTTCTGGACCAGTTTGTATTTTATGTTACGATGTTTCACAAGTTTCTCTAAACTCGCTTTTGGGAATGCTCGGGTGAAAATTCATGTGTTTTTTTTGTTTCGAAAGTGATTAATACAATTAGCCGTTGCACATGGCCGGTTGAAACGGTCGAACGAGAACGGTCCTACGCCCGTCTCAAGTGTCGTGCAGCGGTGCAGACTTCCTGTCTGCAAATGTGCGGCGGCCCTTCGGAGGAGTCGCGCCGTGTCTCGGGTCGCAGTGCTCCCAATCCCGGCGAGGGTCAGACGAAGGTCAGGAAATGGATCCTCCCGCCGGCACGGGGGTTGTGCAATATCGATAACATGCACGCCGGCTTCGCAAACCCCTTTCTGTGGTTCAGTGTGTGGAAGGCAGCAGCCGGCTACTTTGATCTAGAACGTGAGGCAAAATAGTTTTAAAAAGCAAACAACAGGGTTCGCATATTGATTTACATTTTTAAAAGTTCGAACCGGCCGACTCACTATTTGGAAAGCAAAATAAAAACGTTGTTTTACTGTTTGCTTATGACAAACGTAAAATACGACGTAATTAACCATCCGCGGTGTAATTGTTGGCCGGACCGGTGCTATAAAACTGGCAAATAACTCAGTTTCGATGCCTAATTAATGGGCCCGTGCCCGTTGCGCGGGTTGTGCGCCCAGCAGGCGGAGCCGAATCCGATGACCTTTTTCGCATTTCGGGTTCGGCCAAAAATTGCCGAGAGGGCCATCGGTGAGGCACGGAAAGTATGCGGACCGCGACACTGCCAGGCCATCCTCGCCATATCGAAACCTGTTTGTGACAGTTTGTTGCGCTTTTTTTTTTGGTGAATTCTTAGTGTCGGTGTGTGTGTGATGCTGCCTTCCTTTGCCTGCGCTACAAGTATATCGATTTCAATATCTCACTGAAGCGAGACGGGCCAGTCGGGAGGACGAGGTGTCGCAAATCTCACGAGAACCAAACTGGCTCGTGGAAGGAAGGAATGGCGAGCGAAAGGGAGAAGCGTGAGCGTGCGCGCGCGACCGCCGGCAGACGAAAAGGCGAACCGTTACAGCCCGTGCCCACGCACGCACGCATAATCGGTTTCTCATGCAAATTCCGGAATGGGAATAAATATGTTAGCAGCAAGAGATGCCGGGCGATGCCGGTGGCGGACAGGGAGAACCTTTCCAAAAATCTGCGCCGGACACGGTAACCAATCGTAATCATGTTTGCTTTGCGTTTTGTGGCTAGATCGCGCGATCTAATTAATAACAGATGAAACGATTTCATTCTCTCGATGCTTGTGTTAGGAGAAGATTAATCTTTGGTTGTTTCTGAAAGATGCTTTTTTTATCTCATAAATTTTCTTGGGAATGGAGAAAATAAAAAGTAATTAGTGGAGGCAGCGAAAACCTTCCAATAACGTATCATTACTCTTAGAAAGGCAATGTTTAATCCTATAAGTAGCTTTGACTTTTTTTATTTAATTAAAAAAAGTTAATTCGTGTAGACTCTTCAATCTTTATCAAAAGTATATGGAAATGAACATTTGAACAGATTTTTTGTTGCAAGATTTTCAAAGTAAAGTCTTTACGTATTACTTGTTTACGCTAGTCCGTTTTGGTACATAATTCGGTATCATGATTTTTTATTGATTAACGATATACGTTTGATACATCTTCAATCTATTTAAAAGCAAAGTTAGAGCATTTTTCACACTTTCTTGAGGAGTTCCCAGAGTTACGTGACTGCTTCCCACTCAATCACGGAATCCATCCACCCTTTAATTCTTGAAGCGGTTCAAAGATCGACCTCGAGCAAGTCGATTCCTTCGTTGTAAGTATTCAATCTGATACGTTAAATATAGGGGGGAAGCCGTGTCTGGAAAATGGCATTCCATGAATGGGTGGTTGGATTGCATGATTGAGTGGGTAAAATTCATGTAACTCTGGGTTCAAGAATGAATGAAAAATGCTGTGAAAGCCAAAGATTGATGATATTCAGCAAAAGAAATGAGGAGTTTTTGTATCCTTATTTTCTTTGAAATGCTGGAAAAAACGTCATACTGATGAAAAAACACATTAAAAAAATTACTGCGAATGTATTAACACAGAAAAGAGTTTAGTACTAAAAAGGCAAACATATTAAACTTAAAGGTTGTTATTTTTGCTATTTTAATTGTTTTTTATATAAAAAAATCTGCTTGTTTTCGGGACGAAGATTTCAGAGTGGACTAGATGGACTGTTTTGACTAAACTGTTTTGACATCTGGGAAACGGTGTTTACAAGGCTTTGAAGTTTGAAGATATTAAAATTCTATTGAAATTTAGCAAAAAGTCGACGATAATACTGTATTTTTGTAGATATTAATTCCACTTCCATCTCTTTAAAAAATATTTGTCTAAATCACAGTTTTTATTGACTGTATTCACTTGGTTAGGTATCTGTTACATTATTGGTAAATTAATCCCATTGTTTACTCACTGAGACACAATAAGGCGAGCAAAGATTTGCCCTCTATAAGATGTCAACGAACCTCCGCTTAAAACCATCTTCATCACGTTGGTTTTCCAGGTGCTTCTTCCTTGCCCTGTCCGACCGAAATCGGTCCACCACTGTACCCACGGGGATGGGAAATAAATAAATAGAAAAAATGGCAAGAAATTAAAATAAAAAACAATCTCCATTCTCGCTCGCTCGCATCAAACTGCCCCGCTCGGTCGTGCCAGTCCAGAACCGGTATCGGAAGCGGGTACCCCGAAGTACATAAATAACCTCCGCGCCTCGGATTTTCCCCACCGTCGCGATCTCCACCCCACTGCGGCGCGGTGCGTTCTCGCGAGGCCCGCGCAGGAGGTTGCGTGCATCTGCGTGCGACAAATATTTCGCACAACGGCATCCGTTGTGGCAGCCTGCGCAACCCGGCCGCCGTGATCGGTGAACGAAATGACCCCTTCCGAATCCGATTCGGAATTAACTTATTTCTCCGGCTTCCTTCCAAGCACGCCCCGAAACCGACCGTCAGCGCCTCGAAAGTAATGTAAGTCCGTCTGTTTTCTTCTTCTCTTCCCTTCCGACCGTTCGCATGCGAAGGGCCCACGATGCGGCCAAAGTTTGCCGAGACCGGCTCGCTTAATAGGCCCGGGCCCGGGCAGTCGTGTTAGTGTTTCTGTCCCGCTCGCCGCTAGTGGTCCGATCTAGTGTTACGATCGCCTTGAGTGAATCGCCGAGTGCGCAAGGGTTGTGCGCGCCCCTGCGCCAAAGCGTCGAAGTGTGTGGGATTCGCTCGCCCGCAAGGCAGTTGGCCGGTCGTTGGCCTGGCGGGTTCGTTCGTGTTTAGTGTTGTCGGTGGTGATGTTGTGGTAGGTTATTTTTTATTATCGCTCCCCCCGCTCAAGTGATGTGTTATTTCTGCAACGGAGTTCTGGCGTTTGTTTGTTTGATTGGTGCACAATCTGGTGTCGCAGAGCAGTGTGGTGGTGAAAAGTGCATGAAAGGTATAAAAATCGGAAATTAAGCGTGGTTGGCAAGGAATGAAAATAACTCATTAGAGGCAGAAGCGAGGGCTGTTGCGTACGTCGAACCCAAGAAAGGACACACGGAGAGAAGTTTATCCAAGTGAGTAAAGATAAGACCATAGTCTTATATAAATTATATTTAATTTATGTTCCTCACAGATAAAAGCTTAACGTGCAAGATTTTCACATGCTCCTTTTGATTAAATCGCTTCATAAACAACTCAAATTGCTAACTCTGTGAAGTTGTCAGATTTCACTATCTCATACTCTAATGTTATAGAAAAATTCAATGAACATTTTATTGTTTTTTGTTGTTGTTGAACAAGTTGACACAAAACCGTATTAATCATTTATTTTTAACAAGGATGCCAAAAGTAGAAGCATAGAAAGTAAATTCTATGCATATGTAAAATTAAAATACTTTGTGATTGTTTTCTTTTCCTGTTGCGAATCCTAGGCTATTTGAAACCGGTTTAATTTGGCTTAAATTTGGACTGGAATCAAGTACTTTCATTTTTTTTTGTTATTTTTGCAATTTAAAAACAACATTTTATTTTCTTTCTTATTTTCATTTTCTTTTTTTCACTTTATGATAGAAACTAATGCAGTTTTCATTTCAATTTATACATTGTTTAAAACATTTTGTAGTAGGGTGATATTTCCATGTGTTTTTATGCTTATACCATTGCTATTAAATTTCAAAATAAACAAAAACCTTATGTCTTCCTTCCGCTTCCTGGTCAGGTGTCCTATTTTCGAAACATTTGTCGCGCAATATTAAGACCAAGCCCCGTGTAACGCTGGGTCTTATTGGTGCGAAACATGAAATGGATATTGAATAACACGGAACCATTGTAAAATGGTGTTAAACTGTGCTCAATATTGGACTATTGACTTTTTTTTCTCTCTTGTTGAGTGCGATACTTACCATCTGTGCCTCATTTACGTAAACACTTCCATCCTACAAATGGCACAGAGCCACCACCCACCCCCTATTCCAGCGAAAATTCCTCCCCAGCTTGAGCGAAATGCACCCTCGCTGGTGGTGGTGTGTGTATGTAATTAGAGGCAAGAAAATATTGCCACCCGAAATCACGATCGGGTCGTGCATTCGCACGTAAAAAAAAGGGAAAATACAAAGCACGATTATGTCACGCTCAGCCGTTTGCCCGAAGCGAAACCGTCGGTTCGATTTTCGGAGGCGGACTCGCGTTCGACAGCCATGCGGTGCCGCGTAATTACCGTTTGGAAAATTGAATTCACAACCAGCCTCTCCTCGCGATCCGTGAGCTTGGTGTGTGTGAGAGCTTTTTTCGTTTTTCCTTGGGAACACACTCCCCCGGAGACGATGCTTTCTGCAAAACTATTTCGCTATAGTTTAGTCTCTTCGCTGCCTACTTTGATGATGTCTTGCGCAGCCGTGTTTTCCTGCTGCGGTTGCGCGATGATTTGGATTTATTTTGTTTCCATGTTTCGCTGTTCTCTCCCGGCCGGCTAATTACACAACCGCGCATCTCGGTTCGAACGGAAGGCGGAGAGCTTCTCCCGCCCAGACACGGCAATAATCCGGCGCTGGTCCTTCTACAAATATGACATTCACGATTCTCCGCTCCGCGAAAAGGCTTAACCCGTCCCAACCGACCGTCACTATCAGCGGGCGCGCATGCATTCGACTCGGTCCGCTCAGCACGGCACGGGGTGCATAAGCCACATGCATGCAGCGGGTTGGGCTTTTAAGGTCGATCCGTCTACCGACCGACTGTTCGTCTGTCGGCCGCCACGCCGCCGAACCTGATGAAGAAAAATGGGCTCGCTAAATGCTATTACCTGCATTTAATACCCTTCTTCATGGCTCCCACGGCTTGCGGGATTCAATCGGCTGGGAGCCGATCCAACTTGTCTCGTTCCTGCTGCTGGACGTGGGTGGATTGATAAGGCTTGAAGGTGATTTGGTGGAATGCTGAGCGAGCCCGTTCGTAAAGCGACCAGGAGGAATTAGGCGAATTTACATAATGAGCAACTCGGAACACGAGAAAGTTAACATTTCGAATAAATTAGTAGTTGAAAGTTTTAGTGAGTCAAGATGGATTGACATGTCTTTATATAGTTAAAAACATTGCTATAATAGTGTAGACCTTTCTGTCACTTCAGTGAGAATAAATATAATGCTTATTTTATATCCAAAGGAACTAGATGATATCGATTCTTTTCTTTACTCACAGTACTATTTCCATGTCATTTTTGGAGCTTTTTAGGATCTTCTTTGGATCTATGGAATCTTAAGGATCTTTACGAACTGTAATAATTTTTTATGTTACGCTCTAGGAACAAAATAACTTAAGTTAGACCTTTGTGTTAATTGTTTCTTCAATCATGTGCATGAATTTAGTGAAAAAAAATCGAACTCCAAAAGTTTTAACTTTGTCATTACAATAATGGCACGTTTATTATCATTACTATCATTTAATCTGAATTTAATTGCAACTTGGCTTCATTTCTCCGACCAGAAATTTCATTGTAGTGATGAAGAAAACTCAAATTTTATTCGCGATTCTAATAAAAATAATAGTAACACATCGTTTCTATCATCGATACTACATTTCTAGTGTTGGCAAAATTGTTTTGAGGCAGGGTTTGTAATGAACAAAACTGTGATGACGTATTTGAAATGATTTGTTATGGTTTTGCATTTGAAAAATTCAATGTTCAAATTGTTGATTTTATTTTATTTTTTAAGTATTTAGAGGTTTTGTTATTCATATGATCAAGTGAAACCAAACATCGATGAGAAGTGTCAGATAGTATTGCATGAAACGCTGCTCACATCATAACCAATTCTTAATGAAACCATCCTATATACATCAAAAGCTCTTGTCAACAAGAAACCATTCAAGGAACTAAAGCTCCATGAACTTATCAATTAGCTACGGAATGTCCCGATCTAACTGCTCCGGAAATATTTCGAACGCGCAGAATCTTCCATCATCTTTCCTTCCCACCTTCACGACCGGGCAGAAGCTAGTAGACGCTGTATCGCTGCTGTCCGCACGCTTCACCCCAACCGAGCCCGTAAGCCGACCATAAATCGCGCGTGTGACTGTGCCGGCTGCAGCCGGGACGCACTTACTCCTCGAAGCTCGATCGGGCTCGATCGATCGATTCCGCCAGCCGGTGCCGCGGTACCTTTCGTTTAATGTTTCACCACCGTTCCCGCGCCCGGGGGGCTATTAAGAGATTTGCTTCATTTTTCTTCATCATTCGCGTCAGCTTAGCGCTGGCCGAGCCGTGTCTTGCGCCGGGGTCACCGCCGGTTGCGCGGCAAAAAGCGTAGTAATCGGTTCGACCGTGCCGCCGGTCGCAGTCGATTGAAATGGCGGGGAGGCCGTAGCTACTGTTCTAGGCGCCGGGAGCGTTGGTTTGGCGGCGTGTGTTTGTGTTTAAGGTTCTTCCATCTTTCTGCGTCACTACTGCTGCTGCTGCTGCCGCTGCAAGATCGATCTATCGATTATGTTGATCGCTAGAGTCATGTCATGATCGTGGCTGGCATCTAGCGAGGGGCTTTTGCTACCTGGGCTAGTTCCAGTTGTTGATTTGCTTTAACGAGAATGTTTCTTTTGCTTTCAAGAAGATTTATTTTTAATATTTTTAATTTTTCACTTAGTTTTTACAGAACGAAAAAGATCTCTTTAAAGTCAAGCTATTACCAATCATTATCCTCAAAACAGTTTTGATATTTTTAATAACTTAATTAATGTTCAAACTATCAATTAGTCCATATTTTGAACTGCTTCATGTACGTACGGGCTGCCACAAGATTACGCGTCTCTCCGCCAGCTTGTAACCACTTTTTTATTGATTTCTCTTACGGCCTGTACACACTCAGCGTGCAGATAAAGATGCTTCATTTCTGCTCCGTCCTCCGGCACCAGGCGGTAAAGCGTCGTGAAGAGTTCACTTTAACAAAGTGCAGACGAACGGCGAACCCGCAGCCACACTTGATGAGATTTGAGAGGATGGAAAATCAATTTTACAACGCGCCACGGCTGCTGCCGCTTGCTGAGCTTGAGTCTTGAGCCCCGGCTTCTAGCTGCCGGCGGAAGCGTATCGAAATATATCGGCAAGAGGCGGCACACTATAATCGAAGCGCCTCAAGTGATCGATCGCGAACCGAAAGAAAACGAAATGAGGAAGAAAGGAGAAAAAAAACTCCACCAGAACATCATCACTCCCGGAGCGTCTGGGATTACACGTTGCCTTTGGCTAGGCGCAGTTTTTCTCATACATTTCGTTTCATCCCGATTTTAGCATCCAACAGCACACCGGGGCAGGTGCACTTCCGCTCGACAGATAGACGCAAATCTCGCGAACGTACCGCGGCACAGAAGCTTCTGCTCGGCTTCTGCAAGAAGCATCGAAACAGTAACAACAGAAAAAAGCCTCCCTGGAAGGCATATTCAGCCTCACTGCTAAGTTGTGAGTTGTTTCACCTCGTGCCTTAAGCGTTTTGTGTGTTTCAAAGTTGAATTTTTGTTGTCGGTTTGCGTATTTGCACCAATCCTTGTGCACGATTTATGCTGTGCCTGTTTCTGCTCACGAGTGGCAGTTTTCTTCGGCTCTCTGGGAGGGTGGGTTTGTTGGTGTTGTTCTTTTCCAGCAACTCTGCTCGGTCAGTGCGTGTTTGAGCAAATGAGCTGAAATTTTTCTCCCGTTAGTCGTCGGCGTCCCAGCTGGTAGGCATTTTTGGCGAATTCGCTTTTTTGTTGTTGTTGGTGCTGTTCTGGTTGTGTTTGAAGTTTTGGCGGCGATTAATCATGCCGGGTGACGGGGACGATGATCTTATTAATGTGCCCAAAGTATAGGGTGGCCCGCGCGATAAGACTCTCGGACGGGGTGGTATCAATTATGGGTTGACACGCTTAAGGTGCTTTCGTTGCCATTCCTCCAACAAAGGACAACATCATGTTTGAGCTTACTTATGTTAGTTTTATTTTCAATTTGTATGCACAAGTTTTATTTTCAATTTGTATTAGTTTAATAACAATTTGCATGGTTGTACATTTTACACGAATTATATAAAATATGTATTGAAATGCGTATTGCATACATTTTGGTTCAAATTTGCGTCATCTGGTTAAGAGTATGGAATATGCATGCTCGATTTACAATCATCTTGTTAGTAACGATCAACGTTTTTAGACTTAATATAGCTTGCCGACTGTAGTAAAGTTTCCATTATATCATTTTAAGTTTTTTTTTCACACATGTATCTTTAATACATGGACGGATAGTGCCTCTCCGTTGTATCGAAATGCATTTCAAGATGAGTTGAGACCATTTTATGTATGTTCAGTTGTTTGTTTAGTTCAGTTCAGATCAGATTCGGTTCAGATCTAAAACAGTTAACGATGATTGTATATTTCGAGGTAGATTTAATCGTAAAAATAAACGGAAGAATTGCGCCTTAAAGTATGCAATCGATGATCCCAGGGCTAATGATTTGCCTCTAGTGATATAAATCAGTTTTAAATGGTATCAACCTATAGGAAGAATATTTGTATGTGTGCATTTTTGTCTCGCAGTGGGAGTTGGGAGCCTATAGAAAGCCTGTGTAAATTAAAATTTATAATATAACAGTCGTCTCACTAGATCTCAGGTTTTATGCATCTAGTTTTAGGGGCAAGAACCTCTCGAAGTCGAGGTACTCTTTGTAGGCTTATTCAGCACCGCAACCGCTGTATTTGCATCCTTAGCCAAGGTCAATGACCCGAAAAATGCATTATACATTTCATCAAAGTTCAAATAACAAACACTTCGCAGCTACAACTACAATTTAAAACAACACTGAAATCTCCTCTCGGAGCAAAATGAATACCTGTAGACCGAACGATCACGTCTGTGTCCCAACACTCTCCCCAAGCGTTTCCTCGCCTTCGCCCCCTGAAACTTGCCCTCCCTGATTGGAACCTGATCGTGGCACACATAAAATTCCCGCTTACAAGACCACCGACGATCGCGCTCGCCGGGATGCGTCTTAAACTCTCATTTTTTAATGCATTGCTTGCTTTAATCGACGCGTGTAATTAACCTTGGGCTGCAGCGCGCAACAGCACAGGCACGCCGGCTAAAAAGCTTGCCCATTCGACCACAAGGTACAAGGTGAATTTCGTAGCAGAAAATGGGAAGAAGAGCGAAGAGACCGAAGCACGCGGCTTCGTAAAAAAAAGACCCGCACCGGGAATTCGATCCTTGCCGGGGTTTTGAGCGGATCGGGATGGATTGATAAGTGAATGGAACCTTTATTTTTATTTCCTTTTCATTGTTTTTTGAGAATTTGGAAAATGGAAGAAGAGATTCGAGGTTTTAAGAAGATTCTGGTTAAATATACAGAAACTATTGCTCCTGAAACTTTCAACTTTAAACAAATTTCATCGTTACCTTTCATCTCGCCCACGAACCACAAATGAAAGTGTTTTATGTTGTACTACGGGCTTAACCTCTTCAGGGAAAAAAGATCCTAGACTATTTAATCATTAAGCAAAAACACGATCAGTTCAGGGATAGTGTTACCGGGGATGGATCATTTTCATTGTCCGGTGTTGCGGAGTACGCTTTAATGGTGATTAACATGTTGCTAACCGTGTGCATCGAACCAACATCGTGGTTGGTACCGCTGGTGTCCGTAACGTACGATAAAAGCATATACTAGTTCGGATAAGTTAACGCTGAGAAACCTTATTAAACGGTACACGAGTGCAGCAGCATGTTCAATTTGGTTTATTGCTCACGTGCGCTCTATTCCCTGCATCAATTTCGTGCAGATGATGGTGAACATTGCATTTTATTTTAGGGTTTTATAAGAGAAGTTGACCAAGTCAAAGTCAAACTTCATCTAGGTCGAAATGGGCTGAAATTTCAATAAGTCATTCTTGAACTTTTCATGTTTCTTTTTAATCTTTTTTAATCGATATTTTAAATAACGCTACTTTCTTTTTTTTTCTTCAAGAACATCAATTACGTGCTACGAAATAGAACGATAGGAATGAAGCATATTAAAACGCTTACAAACATAGATCGATTAGATATTTGCCGGCTTCTGACAAAATCCAATCGAACTTTTTGGCTTGAAATTAATCTTGAAAAGCTCATAAAAGGCAGCCAAAGAAAGGGTTTGAGCTCAGAGCACAACTTTTCCAATTCAGACCAAACAAACGGGCCCACCCCCAACGTGCAGCATCCTACTTTTTCGGTGAACCATGAGTAATGCTTTTCAATTTAAATGAAAACCGCTTTCCGGCACACAATCGTTACCGCTCAAAGGTTCACCTTTTAATTATGTTGTTTCAAGTTGCCGTTTTTCTTTGTATCGTTCCTGCAACTGCAAACACGGCACAAGAAGTTAATGACCTTTCTACGACGCCCGGCCATCGTGCTCGCAGTAGTTTGTCATACAAGCTTCGTTCACCCACCATCGACGCTCGATGGCAAAGTCGGCACGATCCTATCGTCGCAGGAATCTTTGCCTTCCGACACTCGCTACTATTTATCTTAACCACCTTGCCATTCCCGGACGCTGGATCCGAATCCCGGCCCCAGTAACCTATCAGCAGGACGGCGCGTTTCGATGGGAATTCGAAACCGAAACGAAGTTGGAATGAGTTTTCACTCCTGGCAGCGCTCGCATCCCGGGTCCCGTACACGCTCGGCCATTCGCTCGGGCTACGGTTTTGTGTTGGTAGTAATTACTGTTTGTCGTACGAAATGATGCATAAACTGTTGGAACACAAAATATTTACTTGCTAGTGGGGAAACCGGTTCAGCGCGGCTGTGTTTGTGCATGGATGGGAGCTTTTGTCAGCGTTCGAAAGGACAAACCGGTGTGTGTATTGGTATTTGCAATGTAATGACCGTTGTTTCGAGCCCTGGGTGCTGCCTGCCCGATCGGAACCGTAACATGAAGCTTTAACGTACACACACACACACACACACACACACTCAGTCTGACCTGTTTCGCCCCGTCGGAGGGCCTTATTTGCTTGCCGCCGCCAGGATGCGACACAAAGCGGATGCAATTTCGGTGCATTCAGACTGCGCCGAACCACAGCTCGACGGGCAGAAACCAAATGCGATGTTACGGTTAGCGAACACATTTCTGCCCTTAAGCTTAAGGTGTCCTTACGGCATGAGCTGAGCGAAAGGATATTCGGTTGTTCCGCATGACGCGGCCCTGGGAAGAGTTTAATTAGCTCCCACAATCGCTCGAACGAGCTGAAATGCTTTTATTTTTTCAAATCACAGACAGCAAAACTACTTTTCCGCGCCAATGGAACAGCAGGTGGAACCTGCGATTCACCGCCGTGCAACAGGAGGTAGTCTTCTGCCAGAAGTAATAAAAGAAGCAAGCTCGGCGCAATGAAACTAGCTGAAAATGAAGATTACAAACAGAGGGTGCTTTGTTTCATGGGTTTCCTATGTGTTTTCCGCTCCTTCCCGTTTCGGCTCGTTTGCCATTATTTTCTTTGTGTCCATAATAAAAAGTTGGCGAATGAATGGCCGGGTATGTTGCCTGGAAGGAGACAACCTTTTTATCCGGCTGCGGTTGATTAAAATCCGTCCGCAATTGGCTGCAGGCGTGCGCCACGGTCGTCATTTTGCATGTCTGCTTTCAATAGTGAAGGGAACTGTGGTTGGGATTAAGAAATTATGCTTTGGTTTGATCCTTCTGGGGTTTGTTTTAAAATGTTCTTTTTGAAGAATTATCTTTCGAAAACTTCATCAACTTTAATGTTGTGCTTTATTATTTTACCAGGTTTTATTGGATGTTTCGTTTAATAACTATAATAAAAGTTTTGAAAGATAGGGTTTTTAATCCCTTCCGTGTCTTTCTACTAGTTGTTATAGAGTTTATTTCTTTTAAGTTGTAATGATACAACAAGATTTAACATACATATTCCCGGAACATCTCCACAAAACACATTAATTGTATTCCACGGGTAAATGATCACATTTAGGAATATCAAACTGCCTAAGCATCAAATGAGTTAATCAGAATTACGTGAAAAATACAACACAAAAATATCAAACACTAACTTTAATGAACAGAATAGACACGAAGCAGATGCGAAGAAAGAGAAGGAAACGAAATTGGAGAAAAAATGTTAAATTAATGGGGAATGCTGATGCTGATTTGATAGCATGTAAATAATTTTATCTATTAATTTAAAACAAATTAAAACGAAACGAATTTGAGGTTAAAAAATATAATAAAAAAAGAAGCCATTTTTTGAAGGGTTATTAGAGATGTGAACTACAAAAATGACTCATAACAAAGTGAAAAAAATAAAACAACATGAATCAAATATATGTAATAAATACTACCACTTTCCACGAAAATCTCAATACAAAAGATGCTGAAATGTAAAGCAATGGGCAACAACAGCAAGGAAAATAAAACTCTAAAGCATAACCATAATCTGTGAGAGCTGGTGGTCAATGTTCCCCCGCTGAAAACTCATCAATCTCTCAGTAACCCTCAGCCAGAAACCCCTTCCCGTAAGCCATGTAGCTGATTTTTTGTTCTCTGCCCAGCTCCATCTGACATCATCATTGACATCATTCATCTGGTATTTGCGGTGATTTCAGATGATGAAGCAATAAAGCTGCCCGATGAATCATCGTTTATCTGTTTGTGAGATTAATCGATCGTTAATGTTGTGAAAGTGCTGATGTAGTGAAATCATAAAAATCATACACGCACACACACACACACGCCTCACGCACGTTGGATCTGTTGGGCTGATTTCAGCGGTCCGTTTGGGTGATTTAAAGGAGTAATTTCATTTTCGCTGTGTACATTTATTGTTGTTTCGTACAGAGAGGGAGCCTGGATCGTTTGTTTTGTAAGCAGCATTTAATTGTTGTCTGCTTTTTTAACTGGATTCCATTTAATCATTAGCAGCAAACGCAATGTGTACCCGAAGGTTTATTGAGTTACGAAGCTTTCGTACCATCGCTGGCGACGAGTTCAGAAAGGGAAAATGTCCTCTTCGCATAAAAAAAAACATGCCACATCGAGTGAATTTGTACGCTAACTTTTGTGCCAGTCTACAGAACTCAATCATCCGAGCGTGTGACGTACGAATTTTGATGGAATTCATTAAGACAATTTCACGTTCGCCGCCAACGGCTTTGACGTTAAGCCCTGAAGGAGAGCTGTAAAGAATGAAAGAAATTCTATCCCTCGTTCAAGATGGAACAAATGATGGAGAAATTTTTGTTTTCCCTTTTCCGTTCCTGGCCAGAGCGATCACGCGTGGCAGCAAACTCATCACCAGTCATCTCCTTTCTTATTCATAAGTGAGTTTGTGCAAACTCGAAGAGCTTTTCTTCCGAGTGTTAAGTAGACTTAAAACACAGAAGAGAAAGCGAGAGCTACATGAAGGAAAAACCAAACAAATTGTTCTCAAACGCGAGCCACACAATCGCGATCATCACTGTAATCCAACCGGGTTCGCGTGTTCTCCCCGCGGACTCCTTGACTGATTGGATTCAGCAACCAGTTGCTCTGGAGATAGATTAAAGCACAGCGTAGCAACGCGTACGAGCGTGCGGAAAAGCAAACCCGTGCACGGATCATGGGTCCGCCCTTATGCATGCTTAGCAGGCGGTGAACGATTTATGAATGGAACGGCAAAAATGTGACTGAAGTGTGTTTACTTGCGCCTCACGCGGTGGCGTTGCGTTGCGAATTTGGTTTGAACAGATTTTTTCGTTTGGATTTGGAAGCGTCTGATGGAAAAAAAGAAACACTAAAAAGGTTCTAAAGGCATGCATATTTTTCAAAACAGCGACTTTACGCAAACGGATGCGCACGTGGGTGTGGGTGCCCACCCGAGCGCTTCATCATGTGCATGAATATGAATGAGGGTAAATAGACTTTTGAATTGTGCGAATTTGGTGGCAAACCAGCATCATTACCCCGGCTTGGTGGGAACCCACCCCCCGCTCCGTCGGCTGTGCCGAATGGTGCTGCTGGAGAAACGGAACGAAAAGCTTGTTTTTAGAAATAATCTGCAAATTACTCGACCCACAAATGGGATGCCGAGATGACACCATAGGGAGGTTTAAATATTTAAACGGTTTTTGTTCGATTGCTTCGTCGTATTATTGTGTTCAGTTGTGTTCTTTTGTTAAGTTGTTTGCTTAACTATTTGGAAACAATTTTAAATGTAATTCTCAAGCGTTAATTATTATTAATATACTGTAACGATACTTATGTTAATGTAGTTTTAAATAGAAATATGATAATATTTTTGAGGTTAAGTGCACACTTTTGTCGAATATGTTTATTTACATTTTTATTCTTTTTTTATTCCACTCTGAATGACGCTCGAACATATTGTTTCAAAGATTACCATCAGCCCGTTCCATGAGAGCGTTCAAGTTGCGAAGTTTTCAAGAAGAAAAAACCAGATTCCTGCCACGAGCACCCTCGCCATCGTTGCGGCATGCCAATTCCAGCACCCGGGTCGCCACTCGTCAAATGTGTCACTCGTGCGCTAAGCGGGCTCACGGTTGATCGGATGATTGCCTTAGAAAGTGCGAACGGTTTTCGATACCCCGGAGTGTGTGTTGGTGTGCTTGGAGAGTTAGTTGTTTTTTTTGTTGTTGCTCGCTGTTGTTTGAGATGGATGTGAAAAGCAAAATATTCACATCCGGTCCAGGTGCAGCCGGTTTTTTTTTCGTATACGAATGCCTAAAGCCATCCGCACGAAACAATTTGAAGAGGCTGCCGCTGATGGACGGTGGAAGAACGTGCTTCCGATGGAATTTATTCCAGGTCACGTGGGAAAGCAAACGCTGCCGCACAATAATGTCAAAGTTTTCGTTTCCTCTTTTCGGTGGTCGGGTGATTTTTTACTTTATTTTTGCCTTTCGTCGACCGCTTCCGAGCGGAGCTGGTGGAACGGGTAAACGGTTTGTCATACTGCGGCGGCTCTCGAATGCTGGTGCTTACAGCGCCGGTGCGTGTGTGTGTGCGAACAGGCAAAAAATGGTTAAAGCGATGTTTGAAAACCACCCGGTTCGGTGAAGGAATGGGTGAAAGTGGTCCTCGGAAGAATGGGCAAACGCTGGCACACATACGCCCAAGATACTTGCTAGGAAAACACAACCCTCCGGTACTTGTCCTTTCGCGGTGGCGTGAGGATGTTGAGCGATTACGTTTCAACAAATCGTTTCCACCCGAATGTATCGTGCCCGCTTTGGATGTGGACCGGTATTGATAATGATCGCATTCCCAGAATCTTGATTTTGATCGCACGTTTTGGGCAATGTTTACTTTCGTGAGTGTTCTATTAATGATACATGGAGGTTAGGTTGGGACACCTAGACTTTATTGTAAGTAGGGAGAATTAAGTTGAAATTTTACATAAACAAAAATATCTCAGACCAAACCAAAGAACATTATTTTCAAAAGAGTGACAGCTTTGTTTAACAATTCTTTATTATTGAATATTATTCGTCTTAATATGTATAAAAGTTATTCGTCTGCTACCTATAGAAGACGAACCCTTTCCTATTAGCTCTTCATGAAGTGGATCAAATTTCAAAGGCTGCTTAACCTTTTCTGCGAATTTTCGATTCGTTTGAGTATTGGTGTGTATGATCCTGAAAGTTACAAGCGAGCTAAGATGGAAAAAAGCATGGCTGTGTTCAATCTTCCTGGCTAAATAACTTACTTGACATAATTAGAGAAATATGTTTGGGTATATTATGAAAATAAAATAAATTATATACTAAATAAATAGAATTTCAAAGATAACGCTCGATCAAAAGAATTTATTGTCGTATCTTTTTTCATCGTTCGTCATTCGTTCGTAAGTTTCTTGTCACGAACAAACTGTTTTACTCCTTTCCAAAATACTCCTCATTGTTGCGCGACACTTACGAAACAAATGGTAACGTATAAACGTTTGTAATGGATGGTTTCACACTTACCCTGGGTGTACTAAGATTTCAAATTAAATTACATACCGAAGAAGATGACGAATGCGCCGTTGGCACTGGTGACAGCAAGTCGTCCCCTAAAACAATTACATTTACGATTTTCACTCATCCCACCCGGCAGAACGGGTGGAACGATGCGAGCGCGAGGAACAAATTATGCCAGAAGCTTTGTGAGCTTCGTCTTTTGGCGTCCGCGTTCACGTACTTGAGTGGATCGGTTTGGATAAGTAATTAGGGCTTTGTGTTTATTAGTGCGCGGCTTTACGAGGCCCGTCGTTCGACCGTGGCGCGGGTGACATGATTAAATAAAAAGTTAAACATCTCTCTCCTAAACGCAGGCTCAGCGCGCAGCACCACGGTTAATTAAATTCGGCAAATTTGACTGCGCCTGATACACCGCTCCGGTCTTCAGATGCTTCCGTATGCTGTTGAATGTGACGACTTTGCGCGCCGCAGGTAACCTACATTCGCTTCCGCACCGAAACTAGCCGGAGTGGTATATCTCGAGAGTGCTGCTTCAGAATAATTAGCATATTCAGCTTGTCTCGCTCGCTCATGCGAGCGGTCGCTGATGAATATATTATCATCCTGCATTAAGATACACACACACATCTGTAGAATGTGTAGCAAAGGAAGGCAACACGAACAAAGCGAACGGTGGAATCCCCTTGCCAATCTCTCATGTGCTCGCGTGCAATCAGACACCTCAGAGTGTATGGCTTTCACTTTTGCCTAGTCTCAAACATAAATACTAAAAGCAAAAGAAACCAACCGAAAAAAAAACACTCATACACACGTACTTGACCTTCTTCTGTAGGATGAACTGCTGGAAAGGATGGGTCGACGCTTCAGGTCAGCGTTGATGTGAACTCATCTGGAAGCTTCCTCACATCGGCAGCGCACACAAAAGCAATACATTAGGCTTGCAAAGCACTTAGAACCGAGAGTGAAATAGTGAGGATGTTTTTATTTCTCTCTCTCTTTCTATTCTTCATCTAAAGAGTTTATGCTGCGCAACATAAGCCACACGTGAAAGGAGACTGTATTTGCATGCATTTGCAACGAGTCGAGATATTGCGTAGGGCCTTGAGAGCATTTTTGTATGCATTCCATTCCATCGTGCATGTCAAGGTCTGGATATAGAATAGTAATGGCATTGGCACGGGCTCACTGACGAAATATGGAGATGGTGCTAGATACAGGGAATGAAAATTTAAAAATTCGTGTATGATAAAATAGTTTTCGCGACGGTTTAATGTACCGCCAATGTAAGTCATATGTTTTCTGAGGTATTCTAAATTGTTTTGTAAGCTTTTCGAATCATTTAATTTAGTTTTAAGTATCCAATCTATTTGAGCGTAGAGTCATTATTAAAAGAAGTTAATATAACTTGCTAAGATCCCAAAATAACAGAATAGGCTTCGTTGGATCATATCTTGACTGAGTAGCGCCATCTTCTAACGTCTATCGTTTCTTGTGCATTGGTTCAGTGTCTATAAACTATTCTTCAGCTTTATTCGATGTAATGCAATTTATTTTGAAGCAATATCCTATTCCAAAATTCAGGTATTGAAGCATCCGGGTGTAACGATCACATGAAAAGTGGTCAGTATTTTTTTTATCGGAATTGCTCACCCACACGACCGCATTGACAACGAGCTTCCCAAAACGCTTTTTAAACTCAAACCAATTATTTAAGCCTGTATTACGTACCTGGCAACAATCACACAACCAAAACCCCCGCGTCGTGTGTCGTTTTTTGCACCACTTCCGAGATACGCTCGATTCGGCAACCGCAAAGCGTACGTGAGCATCGATCCACTAAATTGCGGTCAATTAAGCATTGTTTTCCGTGAATCCATCGCCGACCGCTGCAAAGCATCCAAGGTCTCACATCCAGCAGCATTTAATTAGTGCCATCAGAGGCGGTTCGATTAAATTTTCAGTTAATTTTCCGTCATCGTCAAGATGAGTGAGGACGGTTTTGCGCGTGCTTGGCAGCTCCCGGGAGGGCGAAACGATGCGGTGAACTTCAGGTGACATTCCTCCCGGCAGTGGACATGTCGGCGCGGATTTCAATTTATCATCCCATCGTCGGTTTTGGTGTCGCTGTGAGGTGTGCCTCTGGGTGAAGGTAGCCGAAAGGCATGACCCAGCGCCATTTTTTCGTTCCTCCTTTGATGCCCAATCTAGTTGATTGTACGGCGAGTACATCACACACTAC
The DNA here is from genome assembly GCA_000349145.1 of Anopheles dirus. Taxonomy (NCBI): domain Eukaryota; kingdom Metazoa; phylum Arthropoda; class Insecta; order Diptera; family Culicidae; genus Anopheles; species Anopheles dirus. Next base: position 1,738,830 of record KB672902.1, on the reverse strand, counting down.
GTTGCAAGCAGAACGTCCAGGTATCTGTTAGTGGTGCTGTCAACGAACTGCATGCTTCCGTCACTGGGGGAATGCTGCAAAATCGTGAAATTGAGGCTCTATTGGCCCTGTACCGGGTCCAAGCTCTTGTCGGCAAGACGACGCTTGCAACGTTTCGCCCGCTGAGCGCAGTAGTAAACTTTGGGACACGAACGATGACCACATATTGTCGAAAGGATACTGTCGGACGTTCGTTTGTGTGCTTCATGTAGGACTCTTGTAGTTGGTTGTTACGTTGGGAAATGAATTGCTAGCCTGGCATAGGGTGGTTTGGATGCAGCAACGACAATTTGACTACAGTTTTTCGACAGTGTTTTTAAGAAACATGAACTTGAATATTTTGAATTATTGTTCATCGTCGCTTAGTTATGTACTTTAGTGATCAAGATGGACACCTATTCAGAATTTGTTAATACATACATGTACATCAGTGTTGGGTAATAGAGATCCAGATTCATGAATCTGAATGAATCTTTGAACTAAATGAATGAATCTGAATCTTAGAAACAAAGATTCATGAATCTCTTGAGATTCATGAATCTTTGTTGTGAATGTCTAAAGATTCATGAATCTCATGAATCTTTGTAGATTCATGAATCTCTAGGGATTAATGAATCCATTGAATCTCTATAGATTAATGGATCTTTAGAGTTTCATGAGATTCATGAATCTATAGAGATTCAAAGGATTCATGAATCCCAAGAGAGTCATGAATCTCCAGAGATTCATGAGATTCATGAATCTTTAGAGATTCATGAATCTCCAAAGATTCATTAATCAATCTCCAAAGATTCCAAAGATTCATGAATCAATCTGAATAAATCCTAAATGAAAGATTCATGAATCTGAATCTCGTTGAAAGATTCTTAAGGCACAACACTAACGTACATACATTGATTATTATAAACTTAGAAGCAACATTTTACAATTAAATAGGTATAAAAGGTACAAAGGTACAAAGGTGCAAAATTTCACGTGTAGTTAATTAGGATAATATCGGAAACTCAAATCCTTGTATGAAAATTGGTGAAAAGTATTTTGTTAGACCAACCAATTCATTTTTTTTCGTTTTCTGTTGCTATATGTATAACGCACTTTTGAACTTTTATTTAATTTTGTTAAATATTAGCTTTGTTTCATTTCAACATCTACCTATCTACTTGATAATATATCAATTGAAATGTTTGTTTTATTTTAACTAGATACCTAGTTAAACATTCAGAAAATAAAAACATTTCTTCAATATTTAACTTCTATAACAACTTACAACTTGAATGTTTAACTTCTATAACATTCAAGAAATAGAAAAACTGAACTTACTCGCACTGCGTATTCAGTTGACTTTTTAATAATATGATACCATTTTTTCAGATAGTTCAGAAGCCAGAATTAATGTAGTTTTTTCATCATTGATTGGTTTGAGATTGATATTTTTTGTGATTTTAATTTAGTCTCGATTTACACAGTACAATTTCGATTATCTGTTCATTTAGTTTCGCAATTGAATAAACGCTTTATCTCTCATTGCCCTTCGGTGTATGTGTTTACATTATCTCCGATAATTCGTATAAATCAAACCGAGCCACCCTGTACCCTAGTTGGTTTTGAAGTTTTACTCGATAGCACAGGCCAGCATAAGACTGCTCCTTTCTTGGTCCAACCAGCCCAACCAACCCACCACGTCCACAGTGTTGCCCTATTGCCTCAGTTCGGCGAACCAATAGCTTGTAGTTGTGTGGCAATAAATCTCGCCCCAAACAAGCGAACTGGCCCAGAAACGGTGCAACCGTACAGCCCAAAAATACGGCAAGTCCGGGTCCGAAATGTACAGCATCATATATCACTTTCCCGTGGCCCAAAACTCTCCATTCTCACACTCATACGGCCGATCGCGACAGTGGCCCGCATCCGAATGTCCTGCAGCGAAGTGCACTGTTGCATTGCGCTTACCCCGTCACCGTGCGGGATGCGGAACGCCATGCTAGGTTTTCCCCGTTTTTATCTGTCCGTTGTCGCATGGTTCGGTGCATCCCCCCAACAGCTCCCGACAGCTAATGCTAATGACAAGCCAACTGTACGCGGCTGTGAAGTGCATCCTTGCGAAGTACGGCCAACGGTTGCTCGGATTTGTGCGATCGGGGTCAAACTCCCGGTGGGAGATTAATGAGCACGATGCACGCTGCAAATCAGCGCCGTAGACTCGCTGCCTGTGTAAGCGCCGGTGAGAGTACTTGCGTGCTCCGGTATGTCACAACCACAGTCAATTGATGAATTAGAACTGCACTGGGGTGGACTATTCGAAGGGCCCCGTGAGTGGCGCCACCAGTAATTCGGGCGGGCTTATTATGGATAATCAAATGAACTTCCTGAAACTATCGAAGAAACCCGTTTTGGTTGGTGCGGGCGCTTCCAGTTCGGGCGACTGAATTATGGGCCTGAAAACGGTACAAACTGGTCCTGACAGCGGGGTTTTGATGGTCTGGCTTTGATTGCACCTAATAGAAGGCATTAATTTGCGCTGCACAACGATTTTGGAATCGGGAATGGAGCTGAGCGAATTTATGGGGGGGTTGGATGCTCGAATGGTTATGATAGTGGGCGCGATAGCGGAGCGATGGTTATCGGAAATAATTCCAGTGTCCGGTGGTTAGAAGAAACCCGATGGAACGCTATTTTTGTGGGAATGATCTGGTTGTAGGTTCAGACTACGCGAAAGGGTTGCTTGATTTATTCATGATGCTTGTATAATATTGTACAACAAAAGTGAGCTACTGTAGAAATGGATGCTTTTCATATCCATCAGAATTTTGAAGTAAATATAAAGTAATGAAGACAACAAATAACTATTTAAATGACGATTTTTTCGAATTTTCTGTCAGCTTTGCATTCCACAAAAATTCAGCAGTAAACACAAAAACTACTCAAACCACATCAACCTCTGACTGACCACATTCCATCTAAGAGCAGATTAGTGAAGTCAGCTTATAATGGAGAGCACATAAATGGTTAGAGGCTTAGTAGGTAGGAGATACTAATTTGAGTTTATTTTCTGAATTTTTGATTGATGATGATCGCTTTCGTTCAACATATTCTATCCGTGATTGATACCGTTTCGAGATACTTGTTTATATATGGGTTTGAGTATTTGTTAGAGTGAAGTATTTGAGTATCCCTGAGTTTAAAGGGATTTTTTAAAATCTTCTAATAGAATTAGTAATAGTGAAAGCTCACAAATTTACCTTCTATTGTTGTAGCTATCTAATGCAATATGACATGGGAAGAGGAATCCTACCAACATGTTAAATGGAACATCAACAAGCGCGTGCCTTGGAGTCTTGGATACTTTCACACAGGGGCCATTTAATTCCACAATTAATTGACTTATTTATTGCACCGAGATAAACGAGAGCGATCATTACATTTATTGGGAACCATCAATCACAAACGAATTGAACCGGTTTCTGCTGCTTTTTTCCCATTTCACCCTCCCGAATGTAAACCTGCCGGGGCAAACATTTGCCACGTGACATTTGGACACTTGCCTCGCTCAACTTTGTCCATTTGTCTCATCTCTCGGAACGCCAATCCAATCAGCGCTCGGCGAATTGCCCTCGCCGTGATACGGGGAATCCGCCGTCAGGCCGGGAAGTACTTTAGATGACATTTGCAGAAATAAGCTCCAATTTCCGAAACAAAAATCGAACACGAGTTTTCGGTTTGTCTGTGAATGGAAAAGTTTCAGCGTTTCGCTTGCTCTCTGACACACACAAAAAAAAACAGACAAACAAAACAAATACTGCAAACGATATTAACGAAAACTTGCTCCCAAGCCGAACGACCGCGAACGCGTCCAAATCCGATGCTGGGAGGAAGGTGACAAGTAAAACAAAACCAGCAACAGGACAAAAAAAATGAAATAGAACCTCCGCAATAACGATCGCAAAGCGGCCGGCTTCGTGATTGACACTTGATTTACTTACTTTTTCCCGCACCCGCACCCACACCCGACCCCGCGTGCATTATTACAGCTGTGTCTGGTCGGTCGCTTCGGTTTCGCGCTTCGAACGCACAGTGAAAGCACGACCATCATCATCATCATCATCATCACCATCACGCGATGTTTTTACGTCGTTTCTCGCTGTTCGCTCCGTTTGTCTGCGAGGCCGGAGAAGGGGATGCTCCGGGAGCGGGACTCGTCACCATGAACACCATAAACCGGGCACATGACATCGAAATCTGACATTGAGCTGGAGCCGCATAGATTCCGGGGGGCGCGAACCCTGTGGACGTTTAATTGAATTTGTTTGGGATTATTTCCCGGCGGGACGAACTTTCAGTGGAAAATGTTCTTTTTTGGTTTGTTTTAATTTATTGTTCGAAAAAATTGTTTTTCCGTGTCAATTTTCTTTCCTCATTCTCTAGCATATGTGGCAAACGCATGGCTTTGCTACCCTTTTTCCCCCTTTTTGATGCAGATATTGATTCGTTTGAATGTAATTTTTCCATTTAAGATTAATTACTGTGCTTCTTGTTCCAATAATACAAGTTGCTTCAATAATGTTTCGATAATATGAAATAATAGTTAGTTTTATCGCATTTTACTGCCTTTGTGTTAGTATCTTTTGACTTTGATACTAATTTCAATGTTTTCACAGTTTATAACTTTATCGACTTTTATATCTATTGATTATTGATGTTTGTATCAATATTTCTTTCTTCCACATAGTAGTTCTACGTTTAGTACACCGTTTTCTAGTTTTTATTAATTATTTTCAAAATTATGTTGTAAAACTATTAAGAAAAATTAAGGCAAACACAATCAAGTTAATAATTTATGTTGTGTATATGCAATGAAACAGATTTTCATGACAATCAAGACGTCATAATTGTGATAAAATGTCATAAAATGTGATACAGTAATAACATTAGACTGTTTAAACTATGATGCAGTTTTGGTAATAATTATTACAATATTAATTTTAACACGATACTTTAACGGCAAGGTCAAGTTAAATGTTTATTTGAATTAAAATTTCGATTCATAGAATGCCGATTTATTTAATTTATATGATGAAACGAGTTGTTCTATGTTTTTGATTAAGTATTTGGATCACCAACTTCTTTATTTGTTTATTTTATTTATTTTTTTGACATTACTTTCATCGGCCTCAAGGGCTTAACAAAAAATATTATAATAAATCTTACAAACTAAAACGCAACAGCGAGGGAATTAGGAGATGGGATGGTTACGAAGACGGTGACGAAATAGGGATGTGGAGATATTATAATCGAACAGACTGTAAGAATCATTAAAAGCCGAAAGCGCTCTTAGGAAAGGATCCTTTTGGGTGTAGCTGGAACGGCGGATAGGGATATAGAGAGGGAGTCTGTCACGTAGATGACGCGAGGGAGCATATAGTGGGATTAAGGATAGAAGAAAAGGTACATCAAGAGAGTGTGAAAGGAGCAGTTCTATTGAATAGTGTATTGTATAACGATATTTTCATCACAACTACACAACACAACTTGATGCTACTGAAACAAGCTAATCAAGCAACGATTGAAATAAACTAATCTATGAGCATTTTTGTTGTTTCACTCATGCTGATGTCTCGATGCCATGCCCTCTAATGAAATGTGATATGTAGATTGAGATCTGAGAAAAGAACATACATCAAAACCTTGCCCTTTCGTCAATCTATCAAACTGCTAGGATCATGCTCCATCGTCAACCAGCGCAGCGTAATACCACGTGTCTGCACCTGCCGGAGCAAAGTGATGCTCGGCCACGTGTCGCATTAATGTTCACCCGCGGCACCGGTAAAGGTTGCACCTTTCAAAGGAATACTCCAGCACATGATCAACGGCGTAAGATGAGTATGCGGGGTCATGCATTACAATCCCGGCTTGGTTGCGAACGAAACGAACGAAAGGAACGGAATGAAGTTCAAGCTGCATCCGTCGAGCGTATACCGTTTTAATTAGCTCCTGTTAAGTCCACGTTTGATATAGCGCACCTTTGGCCCTCTGCCTCTAATGTCATGCATCTTTTCATCTCTTTGCAGATCCGTTTGTCGGTTGCGTTTCCTCAGATCTCTCGCTGTTGAGGTCTCTTGAATGCGTCGTGAGGGCGTTTGAGTGAGTGCGGCCAAACTGTAAGGAAGCCAGCGCACTGTTATGTTAAGGTAAGAAATCATAAGGTAGCAAACATTGTTCTAGCAGTACATTGAACTTATGTACTCAGAGCAGTATCGCCAGCATCAGAGGCGTACCTTACATTTTACTATCACAAATGATCTCTTCAACTTTAACATTTTCCTAACTCGTTTCTAGCTGTCGTTTACTATTCTAAAATTGATCTGGATAGTCGATCCGCTATCCCTAAACCACTGAGCTGCACTAAGATTATTAGATTAACGAGTTTTTTTGTCGTAAATTCGAAACCTGTGAAATTTTTAACTTTACAAACACTTTTTTCCATCTTTTCCAATGAAAGATGGAACACCATTTGGGGTTCGAAGAAAAACGCGAAAACAAATGAAGATAATCGCAAAAAATCACCACTAAGTGATATTTCAAATGCAGCGAGCAAGAAAGAATAATGATGGGAAGATTATCACTTCACACCAGCGCGCTCGGCTCGCCGGCGGTGAAATTACCCCGGACAAGGATCCGCCGGCCAGAAAAATGAGGACCCGTGTTACTTAAATGGGCAAACATTTCTCAACGCAACACCCGGTTTGCCGGTTGATGGGCTTTGGTGGACGTAGAAAAATCAATTTATTCTCCCTTGCACACTCACACACTGTACTGCCAAAAGAAAAGGTTACGAGGCGGATTTAATTTGGTGGTCCATATAGCAAAACAAAAACGCAAAACGAAAACATCTCCCAGAGCCATGAAAAAACAAAAAAAAAACGGCGGAGCGGAAAACTTTCACGACCATCCCTAAAATCATAACGGGATCGGAGGAAAAGGATACGGCAAAAGCGGCACACCGTCATCATAATTATCGTGCGCCCGGGCGAAAAAGGATAACAGTGTGCATGGCATGGCCCGCTTTGATCGAATGCTCGCGGCGCGGACTAAATCGCAATGCGAGAGTAGTTTGGGGGGAGGAGCATCTCCCGAGGGTGATTGCGTGCGAGCGGGAGCGAGAGGACAGACGCGGTGTGTTTAAGAAGCGAGAAGGCAAAAATAAAACCGATGCTCCAGGTTTCCGTTTGGCAAAAAAAAATGACATCCCGAGCGCTTAACCCACTGTCCAAATGTGGGACAGCGACGAATTAATGTATGTACATAAATAAGCGGACGAGGATAAATATTGGCGCGAGTGCGGCCGCGTCCCCGGACGGTTGCAGACAACAGCGGCAAAATCAAGCCATCGAGCCGAGCCTTGGCTCGCAAACGGGATGAGCCCGTCCGCGGGAGTCAACCGCGCGGATCGATCGTTCGCTTCCTTTCCGCTGCGGCACACGATTATGTTGGGGCAGCGTACGAACAAAAAAAAAAGAAGCGAACCAAGCCCTCCAAAGAGTGGAATTGTGCCGGTACCGTTAAAGAATGGATGCCAACCAAAAGAACCACACCGAACAACGTTATGAATGAAGGCAACAAGCAGGGCGACTCCGGTGGGATGCACCCGAGTGCAACGCCGCGCACGCTCGATTGTTTATGGCCGCTGAGTTTTACGATTTTTATGCTCCAGAACAAAAAAAAAACACGCCCAAGACGACGACGACGACGACGACGAAAACAGTAAACCTGGTGCGAAACCCGAAAACATATGTTTCCATGTTTTCGGCCCACAAAAAAAAAAAACGGGGTAGATGCCGCTTGGCGAAGATTAATTTGAAATGCATGCGAAAGTGAGCGAAATGTGTCTGGTGCGGCGAAGCCGTATTTGCCGTACGCGCATCGGTTGCAACGGTTTTTATGCTGCATTATTTCGGCTTTATTACGCCCGTGCTTTTCTCGCAACATTAAAATTGCGCCCGCTGATACGTGTAATTTGTTGTGCCGTCCGTACGGCTGGCTGGCGGCGGGTGAAAGGATTGCATTCCCTGCGCGGGAGTGCGCGGGCTCGACGCTTAGCCAGGCAGTTTGGGCGAGAAGGCAAATGGAATTTTGATGCGTTTTGATGCAGCCGTAAAACTCGATGCTGCACCGGTGCTAATGAACGTTGGGGTTGGGAGCGTTTCGTATGCTTTGCATCGTTCGTTCTGTTTTTATTTACGGTGGTCCTTTCGGTGGATTTGCCTAAAAGGATTCGTCATTAGCTGTTCAAGAGGGTTGTGTGAATTTGGATGGATGTAAACCCATTGGAATAGAAATAATGTCGATTACTTTTGTAAGGATAAAACAGATACAATAATTCGATGCTCGTTTTGGCCATTTAGATGATCTACAACTAATTTCGTTTAATTTGGGTTTAAGTATCAGTTCAATTCTTCTCAACTCTTCTCAACAAATAAACATTTAGTTTTTTATTGTTATTTATTATAACAAGCCTGTGGCATTATTTATTTTATCTATTTATCTTTATTTTACAGTAATATAAATATGCAGAAATATGCAAATATGTAACATTCGTCATGGTGAAGTTTAAAAAGGTTTAAGATTTCAAAAACCCAGAAGAAAGGCTTGTATAATAGTTTCAAGAGATGGTGAACATTTGCTTGAAACTCAAACTCGTTTAGATCGCGAATTAGACCATCTTCCTGCCACTGTAATTGTATTCACGATATACCGGTATGATATCTCGGCTTGTTTTTAGCTGAAAATAATTTACCTTATTTATTTAAGAGTGTTCAAATAGTTACATTATTAAATTACATTTTAACACCATTTTTCCGTTCAATTTTTTCAACTTGATGAAAAACGCTCTGATTTGGAAATTTTTGATGAGTATAAATAAAATTTTAGTTGCTGTTGGAAAACGTACGTTTGTTCCCAACGACCTGTGCATAAAGAAAGGTGCGCGTTTGGTATGAGAGCGTAACAGGAGAAATTAGTTTGAGAAATTATTGTAAGTAGAGAGAGTGTAGGTGAGGGTATAAAAGCCCCGAGCGTGTGAAATTCTTGGCTTTTTAATGGATGATAAAAACCGCGAATAAAGGTTAATTTTTGGGCGCTCGCAAAAGCAGGCAAAAGAACCCAAATTCGCCTTTTTTAATCTATTTTCCAACAGTTGCTGTGCAATGGGAAACATTCTAGGAAGAAATTTATAATAATGTATAACCACAGAATAAAAAATAAAACTAGTATTTAATATTAATTCTGCGCGAAATTATAATGTTTCGTAGCAACTTATCAATTCACCACAAAACAGTCCTTCGACTCCTTTGGGCGGTAGGTTAAATGGCTTTCCAAAATCAGTCACAACCGGCGAGAGGAAGCAGCTGCAGCTGCAGCAGCAGGAACAACAAAACTCTTAATATCGGCACCTTAACCAGGCAAGAACGAGCGCGGCAAAGAAAATGTGGCAATGATTTATGTTCGCCCATGAATGTCCCGTTCGAATTTTCACCACTGCATTCTTTCCCACCGTTCCCATCCCGGGGTGGATGCGCTGCCTGTCAGGACTTTCGCTCCACGTCCCACGGTTCGCTCAGGAGCCCACCCGCAGCGGCGAGGGGGTCCACTCCACTCCCGAGTGAGGATGATTAATTCGTCTCATACGTGGCGATTCTTGATATGCATGTAATCGACGTGCGATTGCGTATATCGAATTTATTTTTAAAAAAATAAACAGGAACGCCAACGTCTGTCCGCCGCATGCCGCGATATGCATGCGGCATTACAAATTAGCTGACTAAATGCACCGTGCCGTGCAAACAACAGGCACACACAGCAACAGCGGGACGAGACGTGATTATTAATGGGCAGGAGGGGGGTTTTGGCCGACGGAGCGGGCCGCGTAAGTTGAAATGCAATTGACACGCATTAATTTGTGTAATGCTGATAGATTGCATCGCTTCGCTGCGTTCGGGGTCCCGTTGTTATCGCCGACCTGAGATGATTAATTGTAATTAGCGTGCAGAGTTGCATCTATGCTGTTCGATTTTTTTAATGCATACGATAATCCTAATCGATTTGGCGTGCGATAGAGACGAACGGTGCAGGGATTAGTCTCGAATCAATACTCACATGGTGTACTCGTACTCGAACGGCGGTGTCTTTGTCTTGTTAGTTAGGATTGCAAAAGGTATAATTCTAATAGCTTTTGATTGACAATGCTGAATTGAACAAGGATTGAGCTGAGTTGCATTATAATATATTTTAGTTACATATTTTTATTCATTATCCACCACGAGTTTTTGGATTTAAAAATATACGGAATTATTGGAGTCTGTTTCGAAATCGTGGACCAATTCGTCGATTAATAAACGAGATAAAGAAGCAGACACTATTTGTTCTATTGAAATGTGAGTAGATTTTTAAGTGCAACTGTTTAAAGTGATTAATTGAGAGTTTTCACATAATACTGAGTATAGTTCTAGCTTAAAGGATCGTATTCTAAACACTAGATTAAATGAAGTTGGTCGGTTTGTTGCTTTTGAAGAGTTAGGAAGAGTTGGTTTTGTTCCTAACCAATTTTGTTTTTTTCCCTAAATGTTACTTAATTTGAAAAAAAGACTGGATAAGCCTAATTAAACTTCAATGTCTCATAAATGTTTTTTTAATCAAATTAGTTATGTTCTTCGATTAAATCAATTATTTGATGTCAAACTAATGTATTTGAAAATATTGTTTTTGCCACAGTTTAACCTATTGTCGTTATTTTTTCTGTAATAAATGTAGTATTGGTGTAATAGTTTATTTTTGTAATTAATTAGATTCAAAACAGGTACTAAATCTACATCAGTTTCCTCGTTCTAAGGAATAACTATTTTAAACTGTATTCCAGAACCTTTGAAATCAAGATCAATCAAGTAGAGATAGAAAAAAGTACTCGAAATGCTTATACATCAGACAATTAGAAACGGGTAAAATTTTCAATATCAAGTGTTTTATCCACTATTGGATAAAACAAAACGAATGATGTTTGGTCAAAAAACTAAACGTTTAATTCTTAAAGCTGTCAATTTTTCTAAATTGAAAGTCTGCATGTACTGCCAAGGACATTTAGCGGGCTGCTATAATGGGCCGTGATGTAATGCGCTGTTTAACACACACGTATCAATTGTAGTGACTTTTTTTGTAACAATCAAAGACTTCCCCGGAAATGATGAGAAACAACAATGGCAGACCTTGACTGACAGCAGTCCTGTAACGTATGGGGTAGCAAAAAGGGCATAGCAATTGTATAGAAATCTCTCTTTTGTACCACAGACGCACGATAATCGTCTGCCTTTAAAGCACCGCACTTAAAGCACACGCACCCGCACCGAGCATTACACATGTATTTCGCAACAGTTCGTCACTTGGAACCTCACTAGGAACATCGTCTCTCAACCGGATCCGAAGAAGCCGTCCGCAGCGCACCGTAACGAAGCAGCGCGTTACACACACACAGCGCGAAACGTCCCGATTGGCGTGCCGTGTCCTACGCCAGCAGCCGCTGACAGTGGCGAAACTGTTGCTCGCACAGCCTGCTCTGCCGCTGGAACTCATCCTCCGTGGGCAGATTTTTGTGGATGCCACTGAGTATCTCCTCGCCGGTCGGGCCGGTGTCGCCGGTGGACTGGCCCTTCGGCGGCTCGCCTCTGGCCAGCACCTGATCCCGCACCACGCGCTGCATCTTCCAGATGAAGGGCTTCACCTTGCACATCAGCAGCCGGATGCAGTCGGTGTCCTCCGGGTCGTACCGGTCGAGCTGGTCCAGCTCGCGATCGAGACGCTCGGCCAGGTCGGTGTGCTGAACCTGATCCAGCAGCACCCGGAAGCGCTTGGAGGGATTGCGCAGCAACCACTCGAGCGGCGTTGAGCCCGGATTTGGGCGGGAATCGCCGTTCGTCGGTGGGGGCGCTTCACCGATCGCCACCGGGGGGTCTGCTGGCGGGAAGGACGGTAAGGCGGTGTCGAGGAGGGTTGGTGCACGGAACGCTCCCAAATTCGTTCCAATCTGTTGTGTTTTTTGTTTGAGAAGAGGAAATGAAGAACTGGTTAATATTAGTCGCAGGTTAGCAACAAAAAAAAACAGTCCTTACGATGTGCGCCAGAAACACGATACCGTTGACCAGCATTGCGCCCAGCTGGCTGCCGTCCAGCCCGAGCAGTTTCATCATCACCGTCATCATGGACGGTGTCTGGCCGAGCAGCCCGTCCACGACGCCCACACTCTCGGACTGGGCGGGTCGCGCCCCTGGCTCCTGGCCCGAGCCACCCCGGCGTGTGGCGAATCCCTTCGCCACCAGATCGGCCACGTCGGCTATCGTGTTGATGCCGAACAGCTTGCCGGTCGTCTTCAGGCCCTGCTGGATGTCACCCATCAGGTCGGCTGCAATTCGATCGGGCATGTCCAGCAGCACGAGCAGCAGCCCGGCCAGCCCGGCCAGCAGCGTGCCCCACGCTCGGTATCTCATTACGCCACGCACGGGCACCGGGTCACTTTCGGTCGCCTTCAAACCGGACGCACCCGAAGTTTGTCGGTTTTGGATAACACTGCGATTTTTTCTTCTTTTTCGTTGGTCACCCCTCTTTCGCACTGATAAAGGAATCACACACACACACACACACACACACACACGGGCACTGGCGGTGCGACCACAAGGCTTGCGGTCCGTTCGGTCGGTGTCTCGTGCACAACTGAAACCGAACACTCCGAGACGTAACTGGCCTCCCGGTCGGCCCGGTCTTGGTTGGGTTCCGTTTCGTAACGGAAGACACCGGAAAACTGTCATCATCATCAGCACCAGCAGCGTCATTGTGCTGCCGGAGCATATCGGATGACGACGCCTGTACGTTACCTTGCTTAGCCATGCAGGAAACGATGGTAGGAGGGTGGCACCGAGGGTGCGTTTTCTGGAGACACTTGGAGGCAGTTGAGCGGTTTTGAGGACAACGGCACAATGGCTAACTTTTGAAGAGCACCGCGGATGCATTTTGTACGCATACAGGTAAAGGGTAAACTTTGTTGTCGTAGTTTAACAAACGAACTGTATGGGTGAGTTTCCTGTTAATCATTGACTCTCATCGAAACTGACAACAAATTGTATAACAAATACGTTGAAATTCTGTGAAACTATCGTTGAGTTACGAGAATTTTGAAGCTATTTGTGAAAACTCTCAAATTAATGTAGGAAATCTTGTATCACCAGGTCGAGGCAGTTCTTCTTCCTTATAACAGCAATCCAAGTAGGTCTAGACCTTTCAATTCTGACTTTCTACGACTTACTTATTACGTACAGGGGAAGATCCAGTTGAGATTCGAACCCACTACCTGTTGTATGTAAGAGCTTGCGTTTGCGCGACTACGACTGTCTCAAAGTCCAAGCAGTTTATTTTCTGAAAAAAAAGAACATTGAACACATACTATACAATAAGTTTATGCGAAATAATTAGCATCAAAGAGGTCAAAGAGTTTTTTAGACAGTAATTTAAAAAAATTAATGCTATGCTTAAAACAATTCGTTGTTTTGTTGTCTGTTCATGAAGCATAATTCTGTCAACGAGAGGATATTGAAGATGTTAACGCAGTTTCCATACAAATATGTTTTAAGCAGATTCTAGTTTCAAACTATGATCTTGTGCTCATATAGTACGCTCTAAAATGTTTGTTAATCAAAGCATCTCAAGACTTGATATTCGATCATACATTAATGTTTCATATGCATACGAAATAGTAAAACGTTCTATTTAAAAATAATCATCATATCTTTATGAACTATATTTTAGGTTTTTTTTCCGGCTGCAAACAAGTTATTCCTCAGAGGAAGAAAAAACGTTAGGAATGATAAAGGTTCCGTTATAGCGTAGATTCGAACATTCGGATGTTCTTGGCGTACTACCAAATCATTTCCACATCCTTACCTAGTTCTCTTATACTCTTTCGATCCTCATCACGCTAGCCGTCTTTTACCTAATCCATTTTTCTACAGTCACTTGCAAAAACACCATGGAACAAAAGCTCATCATATTCTTGACGTTTTAATGCATGCTCTGAAGCTTTTGCTTTTATTTACCTTTCCATCGCGAACGCTCGCCGCACTGAGGGTAACTAATTTTAAATCCTACACGGCCCGATAGTACCTTCCACTTCGGTGCGTCATTTGGATCATTGGAACGAATTTTCAGATTAATGAGCCTGAGCCCCTTAGGGGGAGTCGGCCCGGCATAATAATCTCAACGTTCAAAAGCGATGAAGTTGTTTCGTTCTTCCCGAGCGTGCGTGGGGCGGAAAGGATGCCGATGAGGCTTAACTAAAGCATAATCTAGTGTAACATTAGCTAGCTGAAATCGTTCCACACACGTGCTATACTGCGCACGGTTCGGACGAGACCGAACGAGATGAAGATGTAAGGTAAGGAAAATGAAAATAAATTATGACGAACTGCGTCTCTATTTCGAAACCGTTCCGCCTACCTAGGTCAAACGCAATAGCCATCTAGGTAAACGATTACATTAGTTTATAATTGTGCGTGCAAGATTCTGCGGCACCGTGCGGCTCTCAGATGAAAAATTGACGAAAAATCTAACAAGATAATTGTCCCGAACGCCTTAAATACATGTATGGCCGTCGTCGCGTCCACTGCACACCCTAATCGTGTGCCTCGTTTATCATGCAAGCCGAGACGTTAAAAGACGTTTTAATTGAATCCCGCTGACAAGACTCGTTTGAAGTGAACGGTTTTGCAGACCTGTCGAAAGATAAATGAAATTATCCTACGGCCAACCACCCACCCACCCACCCACCCACCGGTGGCTACCGTCGCCCGGTAATTGGGCAACGATGCTACCCAATTAGATCGGGTGGATTTAATTTAGCTTTAACATTTTCCCTCCACAGTCGTCGCATGTCGTCGTCGTCATGTTGCTTTTAATTACTTTCTCTTCTTGCACAAGTGGCCTCACATCGCCCTCCCCCCGGGGGGACCATGCGAAACGTACAAACACACACCGACACACACGTGCGCACACACACACCGGTCCGACTTCACGACACGGCATTACCGTTAATGAGGGACCGAGAGCCGGCCGAGGATGAGGATGTTGGAGCGCATAAGCAATCCATCGCTCAAAGACGGCGGCGGCGGTGCTTTTAAGACCACTGCTCGAGATGGATGGAATGTTATTTCTGCCTGCGGGCAACCCTGCTCCGAAAAGGGCGGTAGTCCTTTTTTATCTTCTGCTTCACACCGGTCAATTGTAATAGTTCATGAAGTTCCGAGCTTCCGAGTGAAGCAGTCCGTGGGGTAATGGATTACCGGCACACTTACCGGACGGGACGGAACGAAACTTACGGCCGGGCGAGAGACGGACAGGGCAAGGTGGAAGTGCGAAAAATCGTTTAAAACTGTTTAGAGAGAAAATTACTTTTACCGCTCTGGCGTCTCTTGCTGCTTGGGGGTTTGGGAGGGTATTTTAGTTGTTTTTTTTGCTAAGATTGGCTTTTGTTTAACTTTGGAAGCAAAAACTATGTCTTTCGACGTACTCCCAGGCCCAGATTGAGCGGTTTTCTTGATAATTATTCATGTTTTTTTTTTCAGCCGCCTGAGCCATTTGGGATTGGAAGTATAGAATCGCTTGAATATAAATGCATCGTATAGGTAGATCCATGATGGTATTGGTAGATAATATTATTATGCTTTGCAGCCATGTAGAATGAACGCAATGGAGAATTTGTTTAGTGGTTTTGAACAGGATTGTTCTATTAACATCTTGCATACTCTTGTTTTCAAACCCCTAACAAATCTGTATTTTGTTGTACAGCGTTTGCTTTTTATGCCAAGTTATTTAGTGATATTTGTTTAGTTATGTAAAACTGGTGTTTATCTTATCAGTATACTGAAAAAAAAATCACAACATCTGAGTGTAGTGAAAGACCGTTTCTCGCTCGAAATGAATTTGTCGGTAGATGAATTTTAAGTTTTAGAACAACCACAAATTGATCTTTATTTGTGCGCAATTGGTCGAAAAGAGAGCGAAAGCACATCTTTCTCCCTCTCTTTTATAACTTCGCTATCCGTGCCCTTCAATTAGCCGCCTTGATCCGGCCGCCGTGCGATTTGACAGCGGCCAGTGTTTACAAACATTCACCACACAGAGGTTATTCGATAATGCTGATTTCCTGCAATATATTCCTGCTGGTTTTAAGAAATTTAACACACAACTTTAACGTATTTCATAAGAATTGTGCACATCCCATCAGTCTCCAGCTGCTCTTCTAAGAGATTAGAGTATTTTACAGAATTTTTCATTCATTCTTGGACAGTTCCTACAGTTAGATGAAATCGTCCCACTCCATGATGAAATCGTTCCAACCAGTCATGTAATGACATTTCCCACGCAGGGCTTCCCCACTGTGTTTAACATATCAGATTGAATACTTCCAATGCCGCAATTTTAGCGACTTGTTCGAGGTCAATCCTTGAACTACACATTATAACCCCTTCAAGAATGGTTGGAAGGATTTCATCTTTGAGTGGGACGATTCCATCTAACTGTGGGAACTTTTCAAGAATGGATGAAAAATCCTGTAAGCTGAGCTTACAATTGTCAAAACTTGTTTTTTGGCAGTTGGCAGTACTGGATCGTACGAATAGCATTCAACTTTAGGCTCAGATGGAGCAAACTATGACACCTGAATCCAACATGACGCCCACATGAATGTATGGAACCCAACAACTAATGATTATCCATATTCTGCTCCAAACAGTGGCGCCATCTTGAGGTCATACCTAGCTATAACAATGTTTATATCACAGAGTAAACCCCCATTTGTTGTACCATATACACATTTGAAGTACGAGACTGCAACGTCCACCCGCTGGACCATTTTAAAGCAGTCCGATCAGGAAACTCTTGCTCCGCGAGGCATCTCTTCAAACTTCTAGCCACCAATCGGGGCACGCGAAACCTCCACCGGACGGTTTTCTAATCGAAGCAACCGTCGCCTGCCCTTGGTGGAGATGATAATTTACCACTTGTGCTGAAACGCTCTGTTACTTCCACCCACCGGATGAAATCATTAACCCCTTCCTCGATTTCGGGTCCCCAACTCCAACGTCTTGCGTCCGACCCGGTATCCTTCGGTCTTCGGTTCACCCGGTTGTTGTTGTTTTCCCGAGCAAAATAGGATCATTATTCACGGTGTGCGTAACGCAATCTGACGGGGTCAGGGTCAACCGTTGGCAGAGGAGCCTTCGCCTTCTAGGATGCGGTGTCTGTGTGCTATTGAAAAGGGAGCGTTTCTTCGAATTTTCATAAACAGTTGCCTTCGCCCCCGGAGCGGCTGAATGAAAAGCGGTGGAAACGATGCGTCGGACATGATCGCGCCGTCAGCTCTCTGTCAACACTTCTGGCTTCCTTCGCAGAAACCTCCGCCCTGCCGAACGGGATCCGCTGTGTGTGTGTGTATCCTTCCCACAGACAGATGCTCGGAAGTGAGCCCAGGGTCGTGAGTAAAGTGTGGCTCGCATGTTATAAAACATGAACCGATAATTGGATTGTGGTATGCTTCAGGGGGACTATGGACTAGCTGAGGCTGTGCATGGACCTCTCGCGACCTCTTCACCGAGTCTGGCGTCTTCGGTCCGTTTCGGTCTGCTTGGATGTCCGATCGGTTGAGGGTGTGCGATTAATTCCGGGTCCCGTTAGTAACCGGCTTCCTGTCACGCGTTGACACGGTGCCATTTTGCCTCTCCGTTACCGGCTAGCCCAACAAGCCGCGGTGCCCAAACCAAAAACCGGTCAGTTGCACCGGCAAGAACCCGCCAGCCGGTGAATAATTGGATGGGCTCGGTCGGTAAACATTCTTCTTCGTTTGCGCTGCTGGGAGATTTCAAGAACCACACACACATACACACGCACACAAACAAACGTGCACGCATTTCAGATTTTTGCCCCGCACCAAGACAAAAGGGTCCCGAAAACCCAGATATCCATAAATGGGTGTATCCGGCGCTCACTCGCTCGCTCGCTCGCTCGCGGCCCAGCGGTTGAAGTGTTTCGACAATGAACTTTGTTCACACCATCCTTGCCCGGGTGTCCGGGTGTGCATTGTGTGCGAAATAATTAATATCCCATCAGCGGCGGTGCCGAAAGGAGCCGAAGCCGAACGGCGACAACAGCAAAGCAAGAGAGAGAGAGAGAGAAAAAAGAATGATGCTCGTTAAAAGTGAATTAATCTTCACCCGGGAGGAATCTACACCTTCTCGGTTCCACCTCGGCACCGAGCACCTTTTCCGGGCGCTGCATTTCTTTCACCGCTCCCGCGAGGATGGGCGAGGATTTTGGGGAAAGTTCTTCCGCAGACACCGATTCTTAACCCGGTGCTCACCCGGCCGCTCATGTTCGAGCGAGGTGGGTTAATTGTAATAATTCGCGTTGCGGATCATCCGGCGGCTCCATTTATTCATGAACTTTCTAAAACGCTTTCGTGGCGGTGTTGGGCGACACAGCAGTGAGTTTATGTTGTATGTCCTTTGTTGAGCCCACTCACACGGAATGTTCACAAAGAAGATCTTTGCTGTCCTTGCTCGAACATAATGTTGGAATAAATCATTGCTTGCGGTGCTCGGGAGAAGGATCGTTACGTGAATTGCGTCTAATTTGTTACATTTTCCAGAATCATATGAATTGCCTGAAGTAACAAAATAGTGACTATTCCTTATAAATTGTATCATAATATATAACAGTCGATGGTATATGATGATATTTTGTATGTTAAGAGTTATTTATGTACCTTAATGATGCTTTTGTTAGGATTTTTCTAGTTTTTCAATGAATTATTAAATTTATTTTCATTTCTTAACAAAACTTATTATCAATATCGAATCCACCAAATCTACTGAACATAGAAATAGATGATGTTCGCACAGAAACCGTGATTAGAGCAGCGGCGTCTCTACCGAAAACTGCAATAGTAAACTCTTCAGCAAAAGGTATTTATACAGTTCTGTTAAACCAGAACAAAAACATACCTCGAATACAAGTAAAATATCCACAGCATAGTTGGAAAAAGATTTAGAGAAACATACATAAAAACAGACTAGGGACAGACGAAAAATCCACGTACGTAATATTATGTCAGATGAAACTAGAGCATGATCCATATTGTAACTCGTGCAGTATTATAGAGGATATTAAACATAAGTTGTCAGGGAAGATTGGGAAAAAGTGTAGAACAATGTAGAGATTCTAACAAGAATTAAAAAAAAACGCGCAATTAGAAAGCTTAATGCTGACCTAACTGACTGCATATGTATTTGGTCATACGACGATCATGAGTGTATTCAACCACCATGTGATGATTTTTTTATAAGTGAAGTAGGTATAAGAAAACGAAATATTTACTATTGCTTCCAAAAAAATGACTGTACGGCAACCCAGTATGCCGTAACATTGATTTTACAAATAATTTATATTGATTTATTTATTATTTTTAAATTATTTTATAATGTACTCAAATACCTTATAACGAACCTTATTCAACCTTACAACTAGTCTCTTGAATTCCTGGAAAAAAGCTATTTCCTTTTTGCTATATCGTTTTCACATTTGTGCATTTCTTTTTTGATGAGTTATACAGTAGTGTATCATAAAACGTAAGACCCTTTTTATTGTTTTATCTATTTAATACATTTTTCTCAAGGAAACATAACATGATATTCTTTCGTAGAGCAATTATCATTGTCCTATGTTAAACCTGCTCACGATTGTTCCTCACATTATTGAAGATTCGTTGAAAAAGAATTATTTTGGAGTTGTTTTAGCTCAATTCAAGTGATGTTACTTGCTACAAGGATTGCCTTCTTCAAGACGAAGGTGGTTGTCAGGCGCTCTGTCAGATGGTTTTGTGGATTTAACAGTCCCTAGCAAGAGAAAGAGATGCATCTAACAGATTTGTCTATTGCACTACATTAAATGGAAATTAACAAAAAATAACAAATTGCTGAAGATTGCACTAGCATAGTTGGGATCTTATACAGCCATGAGTTCTGTTCAATATTGTGAACTAAAGCGAATGAATTTCCATCAAAATGTTTAAAATTCGCCTCAAATAAACAAACTCTCCTCAGTTTATACCGTCCCATGCTCAGTTCAGTGAACTAATTAAAAAACTGTTGCCTAGCTCATACGCCTTCCGAAACGACTTAATTTCCGTCCAGAGTTAGATAAAACTTTCGCAACATATTCGAGCAATTAGAGCCACCTTCTCTGCATGGCCACCTGTCACTCCCACCGGAAGAGTCTGTCCGGGAAAATTCGCTACATGTGCACCACCGCACCGGCAAACACTTTGACCCAGTTATCCAATTACCATGATCTAATAAAACGTCTAATAGCTTCAAAGACAATTTCTCTCCGGGTCGGCTTTTTGGTCGTCTCGGTCACGGGGGGAACCTTAGACGAAAGCACTTTTCTGCTGCTGAGGCTGCTGCTGCTGCTACTGCTAACGATACCCCTCACGCCCGAGCAACCGCACCGGCCAAAGATTGATGGGAAAATTTCGTCCAAGACACCGAGCGTCCGCTTTACCCATTTGTGCGCTCGGGCACTGTTCGGCTGGATGCAGGACCGCTTGCATAGGATTGTGCCGTTCATTTTCGCCCCGCCCGGGCGCTCCCGAGTACGGCGAGACAAATTGTGATTTATGATGTTTGATGTTTGCCACATAAGAAAGATGTCTCCCGTCAGCCCGGGAGCGGCCGGTGGGTGGGCACAAAACACGCTGGACCGAAGATCAGCCTGGAAACTGCTGTGCGGGAAATATCATTCTACACGCCAGCTCGTTCTTATCCTTGCCCGAGAACACACGCACACACATATACAGGCGAACGTGATTAATAACCACGTACGAGTGAAATCGTGTATTAATTTTCATTCCACCTCCCGGTGACGCCCCGAACGGGACCCGATCGGCACCGTCTGCGGTCATTTTGCGCTGTTAATCATCCGCAAATTGTCCGTGTGCCAGCCTGGTGGAAAGAAGCGAGAAAGAAAGCGCAGCGCCGACGGCGAAAGGACACCAGAGCAGCAGTGGTCATTTCAGAGGGACGCCGGCACCAAGCGCGCACCTCCCCCGATTGGCCCGATTGATTGATTGATGGATGTAAACCGAACCGACCAAGTACATCAACGAGGTTTTTTTCGGGAAAAATTCGCCCCCTTTAAACGTCGGGCTGGCCGTGGTGGTGTATAATTTATGGTCGAGTCGGGACGGCTCAAGCGGTGACATAAAACAATAAAATTGTTAGCCACGTCAGCAGCGACGCGAACGGTTTGCTATAAAGATGCTCACATGTCGTCGACGAGGAAGATCGCCGCATCTTATGAGCATTTTAGCGGTGAATTATTTCCTCCCTCGGTCGCTGGCGTGAAGCTGGCATGATGAATTGCATTCGTTTCGTTTCGGTGTATAGGAAAACGTGCATGGCACGAGAACGTTTAGTGGCGAAGAAGTTTCTCTACGTGGTTCGCAACCGTATCGGGTGTTGTGTGAAATGTTTTGTTGGATGACAAATTTCCAGCATCTTACTGGACTCTTATTTATAAATCATATATTCATTGATATCTGAAGGGTTTGTCCATTTATATTTAAAACAGCAGTTATTATGCTCATGCTTCTTTTCTAGTTCTTACATTCCAAACATTTCTGTGGCACTATGAACTATCACACACCGCATCCATAAGCACATACTTTAACAAATTCTCTTCGTTTTCATGCAATAAACTAATTATCTGAACCAAATAAAAATCTCAAGAACAAACACAACGCTACTGATCAACCACCCACCCACCAGCAGGAACCATATAATCAGGAAATCTTCGAAGTTAAATACCACACTCGTCAACGCATTCACCGGCTCTGGTAGCTCTGTTAACATCGAATTATGCCGCCTGATCTGATACGCCCACAGTGCTCGATCGTGGTACAACCCAAAGTAGTACTGCATCTCACTAAGGAGCGGTGAGTTTTTGGCAAACTGCAGCGTATACTGCATCGGAACAACCTTTTCCTGGATGACGTACATCGTGCGGCCTGCCACCTGGAATAATGGAGACTTCAGCAGTAACG
Organism: Anopheles dirus; assembly: GCA_000349145.1. NCBI lineage: Eukaryota > Metazoa > Arthropoda > Insecta > Diptera > Culicidae > Anopheles > Anopheles dirus. Next base: position 1,716,608 of record KB672902.1, on the reverse strand, counting down.
CATCTCCCCACGTTTGGAGAGAACAGTATTGTAGCAGCATTAGCAGCCCATATCGGACGGTAGCTTCTTCATAGTCCTCCACGCTCACTTGTTTCGAGACGAGCCTGCCGAGTTCATATTTGTCTTGGTGTTGTCGGGGAACAATAAATCGGTAGCCTGATTGTAGGAACTCATCGATCGTTTTGGGCCGGACGTGAAACTTTACCAGTGACATCAGTGATATAATCCGGCTGCTGTACGCCCTGGCGAAGATTAATGCGAGCACAGCAAGAATCGTGAGAATAATTCGTGTTGGAAAATTTTGACCATGTGCGGAACTGCGACTTCCAAAGACCGACGTTAAGATAAAATCGTAGCGAAAGATGGAAGGAAGCAGTAGTCGTAGCAGCCAGCAGGTCGCTGCTAGCACTCCGATCAAAATCCAGATCCCAACCGAGAATGGCTGCATCAGATGAGGAAAAAACTCTTTGTCGAATCTCTGTGGACATGACAGACACATGCCACCCATCTCGCGAAAAACGATTTCGTTCTGGTAATGTTGCCGATGAAAGTGTACATTAAAGTTGATGTCCGCCTGTTGCAGGTCGTTCTCCTGGAGCACGAACTCGTAGGTCATGTTCATGGTCCTGTTGCAAAGGTCGCCGAAAAAGATATGCAGAAGGCCTAAGAATTCGTTATCTTTAAACACCATTATGTAAGGGAACGCGTTCCCTTCAACACCAATGCGAATATGGTGACCGTGCAGATTGGCCAGCTTGTTCGGAAATAGCCACCTTAGATTGTCAACATCATTCAACCGAACCGTGGTCACTTGTTTGGAGAATCGATTTTCGGTGTAAATGCTTATGTCATCCACCGGAAGAGAGTCACTGGCAGGCATGGGAACGATCACATAGTTCACGATGCCCTTTTCATCGAAGAACTGGACCATTTTAGCGCGATCCTTCCCGTAGCAAGACAACATGACCAAGGCGATAAAGCGTGCGTCGATGGAGTGGCAGGGAGTTTCACTGAACAGCTTCGATAGCTCCAGCGCTGGAAACTAAATGAGAAATATCATTCGTTATACAATTGTACACTGATTGTTTAATGCAAGCCATGGAAGTTATGATCACCTCTTCCCATCCAGTAGTGTCCAGTAGCACGACATTCGCGCATCTTTGTTTCGGATCAGTTTTGGTATCATATAACTTAGAGAACTTCACAGGATATTGCGCGATCAGCGTTGGTATTACGTTCGGATGCGTTTGGTCCAGCGTAGAAACATTGGTGGTGATGATGCATACTTCTACACTAAAGTTCCATGGGTAACGAAGCTTCCGAAGACCAACTAGTGTGTCAACTGTTGGCGTGAGATTACATGTACTTGAAATGGCATTAAGCTCTCCGTAGATGAACACAGGAATGCACAAACTACAAAGCGCGTATAGAAAAGATGCGTTCGCCATTCTTTGTCACCGAAGTGAATTCGCATCAACTCTAAGTACCGTTGGTCTAGAACACATCAACTGAATCTAATATTCTATCCGTTCTGGTCGTATAGGGGTTTTCCAGCCTAACTCAAATGAGAATGAATTATTGATGCTGAAGTGACGCATATTGCATTTTGTGGATTAAAAGTTGTTTTATTTTGTGAATCATTAATGAATTATTTGATTCATTGATGTGCAGAGCCTTTAATCGGTTTCAATGTACAGAATATATCAATCAAT
>KB672902.1:1645500-1714467 GCA_000349145.1 Anopheles dirus | reverse complement strand
TTGCTTCCCCATCGAAACCAGACCAGCTCCCCGATGAATATGGCCAAGCTGATCGTCCACCCAACCACTACTAGGATCCACACGCAGAGTAAATCGCCGTGATAGAATACCACAGAAGAAATTTTGTTTTTCATAACTTCCAACACAGCCATCACGCCAATAGCTCGCCGCATATGACGTTCCCACAGCCCGGTATCACAGTACAACCCGAAATAGCGGCTCAAAACACCGTAAAGTGGCGAATTTATAGCGAGCTGAATGATGTGGGGCGCTTCAACGGCTTTTTCGCGAAGCACATATAACTGGAAGTTGGTGTCTTCGAACTCTGACGCTACGATCATCATGGCATCACCGCAGGTCATGATGGTGCAGTAGTATTGGTACATTCGTACACCGAGCCTCCGTGTAATTTGCCCTGTCTCGCGCGGACTAAGCACTTTATGATGAAGATCCCCAAGCACTTCTTTTGTTCTCGCATGCGAGGACACCACGATACGGTAGTCCGATTGTCGAAATTCGGCCATCGTTTCCGGCCTTTCGTAGAACTTTGAGAGCGACATCAAGGATATGATCTTCGTGTTGTACGCTTCCGACAGAAAAAATACCAACAAAGCGAGCGTAAGCAGTACTAGTCTGAGCACAAATGCCTGCTGGTACTCAGGACCTCCACCGCCAAAGAACGTCAGTAGAATCAGATCGTGACGGAAAACGTCCGGAAAACGTCGCCGCACATACCAACAGGCTACGAAAACTCCCCAAAGGATGACCCAGATGCCGATCGAGAATGGTTTGATCAGATGAGCGAGGAAGTCTCGATCTGTTTTCACTGGACACATCATACACATGCCTCCCATCTCACGCAGTGGGATCTCGTGTTGGAAATGCTGCCGGAAATCGGTTAGATCGAAGTTGGCACCAACATCATGCTGATTAGAGGTTTGTTGAAAGAATGTGTATGACAAGTTGAGAACTTTACGTCCAACGTCGTAGAAAAAGTAACTGAGCAATCCACCAGCTTGGTCTGGTCCAAATGCTACAATGTATGGAAAATCGTTTGCAACGCCAATACTGATATGATAACGATGAAGGTTGGACAGTTTGTTCGGAAACAGCCGATGTAGCTTATCGAGATCGCCCAGGCGGACGAAGATCTGTTCCTTGGAGAATCGATTCTCGGTGTAAACACTGATGTCATCCGTCGGGTCTAGAGCTCTCGCAGGTAATGGCACAACGGCATAGTTGACGATACCCTGCTGATCGAAGAACCGCACTATTTCCGAGCGATGGTTCCAGAAACACACCTGCGTCACCAGGACAATGAAGCGGGCGTCGATGTAGTGACAGGGGTTTGTAGTGAACAGCTCCACCAGGTCCTTTGCTGGAAACTGAATCGCAATATTGTTATCGGGTAAATGTTTGCAAATGTCGAATGATGGCTAAGATTACCGTCTCCGATCCACTGGCATCCAATAGAACCACGTTGGAGTGTTTTCTCAAGAGCAATGCTTTAATCTGATTGTCCGTTGCAAACTGCACTGGATATTGCGAAATCAGCGAAGGAACTATCGTCGGATGCGTTTCGGCCAGCGTCGACGTGTTGAAGGAAACAATGCATACTTCCGCGTTAGCGTTCGGCAAGTAACGATGACGCGGCAGACGAACGATTGCGTCAATGGCAGGCCAAAGGTTACAATTGCTTGTAATTGGCGACAACAGTCGGCTGGCGAAAACAGAAAAGTGTAAATGAATCGCAATGAACAGAACTGATACAAACAACATGGTTTAATGGGGTGGACTTCACACAAATGGCTTGAGACTGTGTATTTTACTGTTTGCGTAGCCATGTGTACCAGAGTTTCATTTATTCAGGATGGATTGCTGGATCGTTATCATACCGGTTTGCACAGCCGGTTCAATCAAGCAAATGAAATTGAGCCCAAGCAATTTTCAATCAACTCTTACTCAACTATAGAAGGCATAATGAAGTTTGTGTTATTTTCCTCGCTGATGGAAGATTTTCCGGATAATTGTTGGCCCATTGTGTGTGGAAGAACAATGGAGAAGTCGATACAATGATGAGCTCTGTAAGCTCTGAGATTTCGTGGAAAAGTTGTTATGTAATCGAAGATATAACCTTTCGTTGGGAATTTCGACTGAGTAAAATTGACTGAGTAAAGTAAAAAAATCAAACAGCGCAAATAAATAGAAATATTCCTTAATTTCTCATAATTTAAAGTGTTTACCTTACACTTACATTCAGAAAGTTATATTAACCACATCATAAACTTGTCTTCGCGTTGTCGTGGAATTATAAAGTGATTTCGGTGATATAATCGGGCTGCTGTAAGACCCAGATGAAGAAGACCCAGAAGATGAAAATTTAGCGGAACATGTGCGGAACTGCTTCTAAATAGTGACATACGGATAACATCGTAGCGAAGGATGATAGGAAGCAGAAGACGTACCAACAGGCTGTAATACTTTATCGCAATCTGAACCATGCCATTATCAATCGATATTTTCCGAAAGTTTGCTGGCTCTTCGATATATGTCGCGCCGTGCGCTGCTTCCACCGTGCTATCCCAAGCTCTCCAGCCAAACATAGTGCGCTGATCAGCCACCCGACAATGATCAGCACCCACACGCAGAACAAATCATCGTAAAAAAAAAAACCACCTCCTGATATGGTGTGTCGTTCAGCGCGTCATAGTATCTATCGACCGTTTCTTTGGTCCACTTAAGAAAATAGGCCCAGAGTCCACTATCGTTGAACAGGATAAACATTCGCTGAAACAGTTCGAAGAACGGCGAATGCTGCGCGAGCTGTATCGTGTGCCTGTCAACGATCAGCAAGTCTCGCATGGTGTACAGCGGCCTATCCAATTCAAGCTTTCTCTCTGCCATCACCAACCAGGCGTGCTCTAGGTGCAACATAATGCAGTAATGCTCGTACACCCGAGAACCAAGCCGTCGCTCCTCTCGCCGCGATTCACTGAAGGGCAAAAAGCGATCATTTAGGTTGCCGAATATGTCCGCCATTATGGGTGTCGAGAGGATGCGGTAGTCTGAATTGGCGATCGCCTCCAGCGTTTGCGGCTGTTCGTAGTACTTTGCCAGCGACATCAGCGAGATGATCTTGGTGTTGTATGCCTCAGAAAGAAAGAACACCAGCACTGCAAGCGTCAGGGTGACGAGCCGGAATGCAAACGGTTGCTCGTACTCGATGCCACCGCCGCCGAAAAACGTAATTGCGATCATATCGTACCGATACAGCTCAGGGAAGAGAATCTCGAGCACACGGCAGAACACAAACAGACCACCGAGAATCGACCAGATTCCCAGCGAAAACGGCTTCAGCAGATGGCTCAGAAAGTCTCGCACCGTGCGAACCGGGCAGAGCAGACAAACGCCCGTCTGTTCCCAGAAGAAGATCGTATGCATAAAGCTGTTCCGAAACTCTTGCGATCGGAAGTTGGCGTGCATTATGGGGCGCAGTTTCCTATTCGCACTAAAGTGAGCACTGCCATTGTGATGCCTTTCGATGACGCTCCTAACGAAGTACGGCAGCAGTCCGCTCGCCTGCGATCCGTTGCGCCCGAGCAGAACGTACGGGTAGTAGGTGTCAGCGAACATCTTGAACCGGAACCCGTAGAGATCGCGCAACTTGTCGGGAAAATATTGCTGCACGGGTCGGTCGGTCGATCGGAAGTAATGTTCCTCGCCCGTGAACTGATTTTCCGTGTACAGCGTGACGACACCCGTTGATTGAACGGCAGACGAAGCCGCAATAAGAACGTAGTTTAAAATTGCAAACTTTTTCATGCATAGCAGGGCGGCTTCTTTACGTTCGAAACTAGTGCCTCCCATCACGATTACGAATTTGGCCGTTTTCTTGTAGCACGGGTGCTTGCTCAGGCGCTTTTTAATAAACGCGATCGGGAACTATGGTGAAAAATGTAACAAAACTGATTGTTTTTTTTTAATGCAATGTTACGACTCTATCGGCTTTACCTCGTAATGGTACGCGGTTAGATCCAGTAGCACAACGCTAGCCAATCTTGCCCCCATTGGGTCGACGTAACCGTCCAAGGAGAGGAATGTTGTAGGATATTTGGAGAGAAGCGTTTTCAGAAGCGAAGGGGCGATTGTATCGAGCGTTGAGTTGGGGGTCGTGAAAATGCACACATTTGTTCCACTCATGCCGCCGCTCTCACTGTCGAACGAGGCGATTGCATCGACCACCTCCAGCAGAGTGCACTGGCGAGCGCGTAAACAAGTCGTCAGAAGCAGCAAACATCGGGAAACCGTCACCGACGTGTGTCTTCCAGCAGGCGTCATACTGTGACTGTTAAAATGTGCTCAACACATGCCGTGTATATTCATCGGATATGTTCATTTGATAGCGAGATTTGATGTGTGTTGTAGGAAATTCAACAGGTTTTCTAGAGCATGCCCTAATCTACATAATCACTTGATGTAAAATGTTTTATTTTTCATCACATTACGTTGGCGAAGTCTGCCTGCTCCTGTCTGCACGATTTTAGAATGTTCTTCCCTCTTTCTCACTTAGTACGATCCCAGCTTTCTACTGCTTACAACACGTCTAATATAAAACCATGATCGCATGGCTTATCAGCATGTTACTGGTTCTGTTTGACCCATCCCGAAGTACCAGTATCGGTGACATTGTGTTTGACATTGCCCGGCAGGAACATAAAACGCGTCCAGAGGCTTTGGAAGTTTGTTTCGTACGGTTTCGGAACTACGGCGCACGCGGTAGCATGGACGATACGATGCGTGGTCTAATGCATGGCTTAGAATCGATCTATCCCACCACAATCGCACGCCAAAGTAGGCCGGTGTTGATGTTTGAACGCAAGGAAGCATCGTTCGTGCTGATGGATGCCACTGGGTATGGCGCAAAGGTATAAGACAAACGATGTTGGGATTGTTTATTAATGAGATGGAAATTTTGAGTTTTGTCAGGAGGAACTATGTTTGATATTTGAAACATTTGACGTTATTAGAGTATTTTCAAGATAATTTTAAATATTGGAATTGATCTCACAGATTTTCCTTTTCATTTTATCGTATCTCCGAAGAACAAAAGGGCAGACTTTACAAACCCTGCCAACCCTTTGACATTATTTCAGTTCCCAGCTGCGCTCGGCTTTCATCGATTGGAGACACACGAGTGTTACAGCAAATCTGCAAAATTCATCATCATTGCGGACACCGCATCCAACCGTACCTTGCTTGGGGCGTTCTTCCAAACGCTGGGTGTACTGAACTATCTAGTCTTACTGGTGGACCGTACTCGAGCACTAGACACTCCCGAACCCTTCGTCGACAAGTTGTACACCGAAAATCCGTTCACCAGACAGCAATACCTGTTCGAGGCGCATGATCACAACGCGTCGCACGTCGCACGGTACTACCCGGACAAACTCACCGACATCCGTGGGTACGAGTTTCTCGCGTTCGGTCTGTACGAGTTCCCGTACATCTTCGAGATGACTGGCAATCGACCCGCCGGCTTGGTGATCGAAGCCCTCCGGTATCTGATCGTCCGCAAACTGAACGGCACGTTGCGCATGGTGCGCAACGAGCGGACGCCGCTAGACGGTCGACCCGAGTTCGACCTAACCTTTGCGTACACGGACTTTCGGCCGCACTACATGCACGACGTGACGCTGAAGGAGCGCGGAGGCCACTGCATACTGTGCCCGTTCCAGACCAAGCGCGACTTTCTGCGCCACCTGCTGAAGCCCTTCTCGCTCGGCATTTGGCTGGTGCTGGGCGCGCTGCTCGCTGCCTGTCCGCTGCTGGGGCGCCTCTTTCCCCGCTGGTTCGAGCGCAACCTGCTGGAACAGATTTTCTTCATCGCGGCGACACCCCACCGTCAGCCGTTCCCAACGCGGGTCGCGTCGTTCGCCGCCGCCGTGCTTATCTTCTTTCTGTCCGAGGCGTACAACGCCAAGATCATCTCGCTGATGTCCGTCTCGAAGTACTTCGTGCGGCCGGAAACGGTGGCTGAGCTGCTCGCGTCCGACTACAAGGTCGCCATACCGGGCGTGCGTGCCTCGCTGCTGGTCAACTGGCTGCCGGGGAAGTTGCTGAGTGCCGACCGGTCAGCTGCCATCTACCGCGCGCGGGGTGAACTGATGTACACCGAGTACTGCACCGTGACGTACTGCTACATGGCCAACCTGTACATGGCAAGCGGACGGAACGAGTACGGCTTTCAGCAGTACGTCCTGCAGGACCGGGTGATGGAGCGCTTTCTGACGCTGCAGCTGGCGACCCATTCGCCGTTCTACCCGACGTTCGCCGAGTTCTTCGAGCGCTACTTCCAGAGCGGCCTGTGGATGTACCGGTTGGACGAGTTGAACGCAAACCTGAAGCACGAAATGGAAACCATAAAGGGCCGCATCGGGGAGGTGGTGTTCTACTTCGAGGATCTTGGCTGTGTCTGGGTGCTGATCGTCGTCGGGTGGGTGTTGGCTACGGTGGCCTTTGGTGCCGAGCTGGGGTGGGTGTGGCTGCAGCATAAGTTGGGCAAGGTGCACCATAGGTCGAACCGAGCCCGAGACTTGGTTCGTGTTTTCCTAAAATAGTGATCCAAATCTGTAACTGTGTCTGGTACTTTGCGCACAAAATGGGTAGGTGTATTCAAAGATGCTTGTTAGATATTAAAATTGCGTTGGAAATGCATTTTTCAGTTTTTGTTTAATGGATGACTGAAGTTAGGAAATCGAAGACATTTGATATTTTCCTTTTTTTTGTTACATATTGACTATCAGATATACTTCTTAGATGAATTTGTGTAATATTCAAAGGCCCAGAACATAATATCTCAAGAAAATGGCATGCAATAAATGCAATTATTTTGAACAGTACGTTGAATAAGAATACAGTTTGTCACATTTCAACAATTTATTCGTTGGTCAAGTCAAACGTACAACAATAAAGCTGTAGAAGATGGTACAACTTTAAATGCAATTGAGTCAGTAGATACAATTTAAATGCAATTGAGTCAGTAGATAGGTATGTTGCGAAATAGATTAAAAAAGCATTGGTTTAGTTACATAGTTACTTTTAAACTACAGCTATTCGTTCGAACTTTGGATAGAAACTGAAGATCGCATGTTCGATAAGAGGCTTTAAACTGAAACAGGTATCAAGTAAGATACCCAAATACAAAGCGTTCCAATAAACTACGTTGTTTGTTTATTGTATTGTTTTCTGGTTTGTGTTCTAATTTGAAGTCCGGTATGAATTCAGCTTCAGGTTCATCTCAACATTACCACCTGCCAATTACTCATTGCAGCGTGTAACTTATCGCAGACCAAACCAGGCCGTCACCAAACGATACTTTCTTGCCGGGTGCATCAATGGGACGGTGTTTCGCCTCACTCGTTGCCGCCATTTTGCTACCACAATCTCACCTACAAAGCACACGGCACTGATCGCCCATCCAACAACTATCAGAATCCACACGCAAAATAGATCGTCGAAGTAAAAGATAATCTCCTGGAATTGGTTATACTCTTCTCCAGTTTTGTCCGTCAGTTCGTTGGACCGACCGATCAAATAGGGCCAGATTCCGTTGTCGTTGAACAGCGAAAACATTCGATGAAACACTTCAAAGAACGGCGAGTTTTGAGCGAGCTGGATGAGACTTTTGTCGATGAACAGCAGCTCCTTGACGATGTACTGTGGGCTGTGGTCCATGAACAGCTGCATTTCGATAATCATCCAGGCGTTCTCAAGATGGAACACCGAACAGTAGTGATTACGCACCTCCGCACCGAGTCGTCGCTCCTCACGCCGCGTTTCCCTGTACGACAAGAAGCTGCTCGCCAAATCACCAAATAAGTCCGAACCGACACGGGTCGAGAGGATGCGGTAGTCGGAATTGGCGATCGCCTCGAGCGTTTGCGGCTGTTCGTAGTACTTTGCCAGCGACATCAGCGAGATGATCTTGGTGTTGTACGCCTCCGAAAGAAAGAACACCAGCACTGCAAGCGTCAGCGTGACGATGCGAAATGCAAACGGTTGCTCGTATTCGACGCCACCGCCACCGAAGAACGTAATTCCGATCAGATCGTGCCGGTACAGCTCAGGAAAGAGAATCTCGAGCACACGGCAGAACACAAACAGACCACCGAGAATCGACCAGATTCCCAGCGAAAACGGCTTCAGCAGGTAGCTGAGAAAGTCTCGCACCGTCCGAATCGGGCAGATCAGACAGATGCCGGACATTTCCCAGAAGTAGAAAATGTTCTCGTTGCTTTTACGAGACTCTGGTATGCCGAACAGGCCGTCCATAGCGTTTCGCAACTTGTCGTCGCTCGTGAAGTACGTCGTTCCGTTGAGGCGCTGCTCAATGACGGCTTTCACGAAATATGGCAATAATCCTGCCGCCGTATCGTCGTCGTCGAAGATTATGTACGGGTAGTGCGTCATAGCAAGCATCATAAACCTGTACCCACTTAGGTCGTGCAGTTTGTCCGGGAAGAATTGCTGCACGGGACGATCGGTCGACCGGAAGTAATGCTCCTCGCCGGTGTATTGGTTTGCGGTGTACAACGTGAAGACGCCCGTGGATGGGATCAAACTCGCAACAGAAACGATGACGTAGTTAAGGATCGAATATTTCTTCAGGTAGTCGGTTGCAATTTCTTTCTTTTCGAAGCTGGCGTCTCCCATCAGAATGATGAATTTGGCCGATTTCCTGTAGCACGGATGTTGGTTCAGACGTTGCCTAATGAAATCTGCGGGAAACTGTGCTACGCAAGAGAAAGGCTTTTAATTATTAAGTTTCCCTCATTGCAATACCATTCTCACCTCGTCGGTATAGCCGGTCAAGTCTAGCAGCACCAAACTCGCCAACCAAATGTTCCTTACATCGATGTAAGCATCGTGGTCGAGAAGTGTTGTCGGATACTTGGAAAATAGCGTTTTCAGCACCGACGGGGCGATAATGTCGAGGGTGGAGTTTCTGGTAGTGAAAACACAAACGATCGTTCCACTCGTTTCGCTCTCATTGACGTGCGTGGCAATTGCTTCGACCATCTCCAGCAGGGTGCAGTGGGTGGGATAGACAGAAGTCAGAAGCAAGAGCACCAAGAATTGGAACACCCCCAACGACGCGCGTGTTCCAGTGAGCTGCATACTGTGGCTGAGTTGTTTCAGTATTACGCACAAATGTGTTCCTGCGAAGCCAACGTACACCGATGTTCATTAGTGCAGAAAACGTTTGAAAAATGAATTTTCCACCACATTCGTGTCGGTCGTTGATTAGTTGATGAAGTTTTCCAATCATTACCATCATTTAATATTCTTCTGAAGTATTTCACAGTACTCGATACATGGTAGCAACATGTGATCGCTGCTATTATGTCTGTTTTATTATTGATGTACAGTTTATCCTGCCTCGTGGCTGTTTTTTTATTTATTTAAGGTATATGTTATGATAACAGAACACAAGTAAGGCTCTAGATCCTTATTTCAAGTTCAAACGTTGATGACCAGAATGTAGCTTTCGCTCTTCGTTTCGAGTAATATTTGCATTAAAGCTTAGCTAACAGATTGTTATTGCAAAAAAAGGTTCTAATTTGGCATTTCTCATCGTAGTCAAACCAGACTTAATTTAGTGTATTTTTAAATCAAAATAAAACTAAATAAATGTGTAGAAATGGGTTGTAAGACAAACACACTAGCTTGGACAGCATACCACAAGCTATGCGGCTGCACTAACTAGCCTTAACGTGATGGCATGTTGGGCCTTTTTCTGCACGTCGGCTTCGCACACGCCGAGTGGCTTACGGCACTTCGCCCCTAGACCGCTGAGCCTTTAAAGCGCTTAGTTAGACGCCCGCCACGTGTCGGTGTGTTGCGAAGCATGCAAAATACCCCTCTGTGAGCATTAGTCTCGCCTGAAGCGACCTTAAGGCCGCTTACTTGAAGCCTGATCTGCGTGTTCGTTGGGCGTCTTTGCCGTCCTGTCGTGTTACCTTTGGCGTATGACAGAACCATGACCATCGCAACGCTTGAATGCAATCTAATGAGTTCAAATATTCGAGGACAGGCATGACAGATTAGAGTCGTCTTTGGAATATTACTATGCACGTGTGGTTCAAAAAGACCATGTTTTCATGTTTTTTTTAGGATCTAAGTTATACCAAAACTCTCAAGTGTCCTAACCATCATCTAGATAGGCGTCTCACTTTGCACTTCTACCTAATAGCCATTAGTTTGCACGCGGATACCACAACACACAATGAGCTTCTAGCAAGTTTTGGTACCGTCTGCAGAAAGGTGATAAAAAAGGCTCCCCCTTCTCCACAAATACCCTTCTTCCTTGCCGATTCTATTGCCACCGATGTGAGGCGGAGAGCAACAGATAGCTGGGTCAGCTCACGCCGGAAGCAATTCCGGGCCGAAACACTCGATATGGACGGACTTCACTGGCTAGTGAACTGGTTGATTGGCCTGTATCTGTTTCTCTCATCGTTTTTTTGAAAAGTTTCACCATTTCAATGCAACGCTTTATCGAGATTTTACCGACAAAAGCCTCTTTTTTTCGAACCCTATCCGGTGAACAGATTTTCAACAGTCGCCACCGAGAAGTTGTGGTGTGGAAGAGTTCGATTCGGAAACAAATGAAACGCCGTTTGGTACAGCGTGATAACGGCGCTGTTGAATGAAGAGAAGCAACAAAAAAAAAAAAAACTCAAAATTTGATTCCATCCCGAACGCCGTTTGGTTTTGAGCGCCCCGATTTGATTTTGTGAATAGAAGTGTTTTTCACGTGCGCGCGTTGGTTCGAGAGCCAATATGAACTTCAAGCTGACGGTATGGCTGCTGATGCTGCTGCCGCTGCTGCTAGTGGTGCAACTGCAACATTTGCATTCACCGTTTTCTCATAAATGGTTGCATGCCCATGCCCGGCACATGCTTGGCTGTTTGGGCATCTGTTTCCTTCTAGGTGTTGTTTTGCCTCCCACTCGCTCAAAAACCACGCCAAAGGCCATGTTATTGTTTGCTCGTCGATGTTCAAACCGTAAAGCAGCTCGTTTTCGGAGCTAGAGTTCAGACCCACCCTTTTGACCGAGTGTGGGAATAGTTTCCGTTTTCGATTTTTTTTCGTATTATTTCGATTTCCAGCTCGTCGCCATCGTCGTGGCGCATTAGAAACGCATACGCATGAGTGATGTGGACATCGTAGGGCACGTTGGCCCGACAGGTCATTTATTGCTTTCGTGTGCCAAAGCTTGTCGAGCTTACAGCTTCGAGCGGTGGGTTCGTTTCGCTTAAAACCCGATTTGTGGAGTGGGTCTTCGGGACGGAATGTGTAAAATTAAACTGTCAGCACAAGAACGTGCCGGAGTTGAAATGCGAGTTGGCTTTCCATAGAACCAGCAGGTTAACATAGTTGTACGAAGAAATTTAAATCTACAAACGATAGTGAACAAAAATCAGTACGCGTAATTGAATGGGAAGCCTTTGAAGGTGTCCAAGGGTTATGAATTAAAATACGAGTTTAAATTACAAAAAGCAATTATGCACTTTACTATTAATAACTCAGAAACCGTAGCGATCGTGCATCGCAAGGAAATTAAAACCTTGGAGAGTGGCGCCACCTATTGACGGGTATGAGAATTATGGTTTATTTTTCATTTCTATAGCCATTCATCAAATGTTCAATGTGCTGTTGCAATTTCAAACGGCTGAGCCGTTTTCTAGTTCTAGTGAGACATCATAAGAGAAAAATGAATGATAATAAGACATAATTATGTTTTTATTCCAGTATGTCTTATTCGGATTCTCATATACAAAAAACAAAAACGATATGTTTTAGTTATATATTTTTTAAATATAAATATTTATTACAATGTGTAAAACAGTTAAAAAATAACTAAATGAATAATTATTCATTGAATAAAATCAAATAGATAAATTACGTTACAAAAAAAATAAACAAAAAACAAAAGATCGTCAAAAAATTATTGCTTTGATTGATAAAAAGGCAATCTATCTGTCTGAAAGGTACTAACATTTAAATATAAAATGGTTAAATAGAAAGAAATTTTTTATTTTATTTTTTTGTTACCCTGATAGTAACAAAAGCGCTTAGATTATAATAGAAGAAAATCAAATATGAACAAAAAAGTTACTTTAATTTCCACGTAAATTGGAAATCTTTTGTAAGTCTGGGAAAATGTATGAAAACTCACACGAATTACACAAATTCTGAATAATGCAGCCCAAAATGCACATGCAATAAATAATTAATCACTTGAGCAAACTGAACAGCATGAAACAATAGTAACAACACAGTTTGAGGTCTCTTTTATTGCTACCATATGCGAAAGAAAAAAACGCACCACCTTTTAATGGTACAAACATAAAAGAACCACAATTGGAACAATAGTTCATTCATGGCCCCTTCCCAGCCAAAAAGGGTCCGAGCGATGGTGCGGTGTAGAAGCGTGTTAAATAAACTGCTGCCCAAAAGTCAGCTTCACGCGCAGGTTCGTTTGTTCATCTCCAAAAACCGTGCCCAAACAAACTATAAAACGAATTAAAAAAAAGTAAACCTTACCCCTGTTCGGGTGACCCGGCATCCGGTATGAAAGCGAACGCAATAAGATGCTAACCTAAACAATGGCGAACGGGAGGGGAAGCCAGCTCCGGGTGGCCTTTCCGGTGAGCGAAGAAACAAAACGAACTGCGGAAAACACCCAAACACAGAGCGTGTGTGTGGATTCGTGCGTTCAATTAGTAACGCATGCTGCACGGCGACGGTCCTGGGACGGTGCCTAATCCGGTGCCAGATCGATGCCAAAGGGCATTGCATTCTAGGCACGAAGCCGCCCTCACCATCGCCATCGGTTGATAATGAACTGCTCCCGGGAGCATGAGTACGAGCGCACCGGAACTCGCCGATACCCTCGCCCATAACTCATCGAACCGCGTGCCGTCGGGTGTGCAGGTTGCGCTAACAGATTGATCTCGCAGAAGGCCACCGGGCAAGCTTAAGCCTAGAACGGGTGGGGAGGATCAATAAAACACCGAAATATACTCCCCTCGCCAAAACGGACGGGAAAGTGAGTACGTGGGATACATGCGGGCAATATACCCCGGGACACGTACGGGCACGACTCGATCGGGAATCGCGTCTGTTTGGATACGTGTTTATTTGGATATAAATCATCCGCCGTTCGGTGCGGCGTTGTGGAAAGTGTGGATGGCCACGCTCGCGGCATGGTTGCACGGTAGCATCACGCTCCGAATAAATCCGATACGCACGCTACAGGTTTCGCTGGGTGATACGTTGGCAAACATCGGCTGGATGGTATGATAAGCTCCAGCACTAGCGGAGCCGATTCACAAGAATGGAGCGCACGAACAATGCTTTTTAGATCAATACTTTACTCTAAATAGTTTGTTCAACCTGTAGGAAGTGAACTTAGAAGCGCAGTTTGATGGGAAACTATGATCGCCAGTTGGTTTTTGTGTTGTATTCGAAGAACTGAGACGAATTCAAACGTAAAACAATTCCTGTTTGGCTGAATAACCAACATTATTCGCCTGTCATTTCTGACTCTCCTCCACTCAATTGAACTTGTCTCCTACTAAAGAAGTCATCCCTTGCTTGCGGCGAGATGGTCAAGTTGGCATTTTTATCCCATTAGACCTTTAGACCTTTACAGACTTGAAGTCCTAAAAACACAACATATTTCAGACATGTAAACAAGAAACTATGAGGATAAATTGATATTTGTCTAACAAACTTTAACGTGTTTCATGATGTTCTGTCTATGTTTAGATTTGACTGTTTTATTCATGAAATATAAAACTATTTTTATTGCGAGACAAAACTATAAGCATTCGTTTCTGTATTACGACTTTGTTTGATTTACTTATGAACATACACGTTTTATTGTTATTCTTTTTTATTGTACCAGATGATTATTCATGGAAATCATTCTATCGTTTGGAATTTATTAAACTCTAACATTCGCGAATGCCATGTTGCTGTAATGCTCGTATAAGTGCTAATCATTTCATATATTAAGTTATTGTTTTAAATTTCACTTTTTTACCATTTTCCTCTTTTTTATATAACATGTTTTTTTTTCCAGAAGATGGCTTAACATGCTCAAGATCGAAGATAGAAATTATAAATATAAACATACATTAACGCATAACATACATTGTTTAAGATATTTTGAAGGAATGTTCATAACAGTTATTCACTTCATTAGGTTGAACAAGGCAATGCCAAGTAATACTTTTTATTACAAAGATCATTCTGCTAAAGAATGTTCTGAAAAAAATATGATGAATTTTACTTTTAAATCTTTTATATGCTTTAAAATGATTCAAATTAAACCTATCATTTCAAAGATCATAAATCTTTTACATGGTCATTTCAATTTAAAATATTAAATGATCTTTCAAATGATGGGATTGATATTTTAAAAAATCAGCTGTAACGAAAAAAAAACCTTAATCTTAACTGGCGTTATTAATTATCTGCAATTCAAATGACGAAAACTGGAAAGGATTGAAAATCATTTCCGGCCGACCACTACGCTCCAATTTGAAGAGCATCATCTGACATTCGGTTACAATCACAATCATCAACGCACGGTTCGCTCGAAGCATGCACAATTAAATTGGCGAATATAAATTGATTTCATATTTCAAAACCATCCGGCTCAAGAGGCGGGCGGGCGGCCAAAACAAACGACCCGAGATGGCCGGCAGCACACTAAACAAACAGGGAGGACGTGCCACTTGTCTGGATTCCGTCACGTGTTGCTCGCGTGAAACCCGGCTATCCCGCGATAACCCGGGAGACCCGGGCCACCAGGACCGGTGGAAAACGATTTCAAACCACGCAGACACGTATGCACGCCGTTCCCTCGGTGGTTGGGGTCAGCGAGGAGTTGCAGCATTCACCACACAGACCGCCAGCACATCCCGCGTTCCCACCCACCAGGCTTAACCAGCAAGAGCGAGCACGCATAAAAATATTTGAATTGAATCAATAATAGCTCACGGGGCCGAATGTGTGGAATGTTTCAGGGAATTGGTTTTCCGCCCGATTGACCCACCGACACACCGTCCGTTTTTCCCTCCGATTTCCCTTTCACTCCCACTCCCCCCCACCCCCCCACCACGCCAGTGATGAGGTGAAACATGAGTTATGGTGCCGGGTTGGCTCTGTGGGTGATGGTTTCATTGATGCGTTCACGGGGTGGGCCGAATACGGGGGGGTTCCGAAGGGGCTGGAACGCAAAAACAAAACAGAAAACTCGTGAAGATGTATGTTCGTGCAACAAGCACACGGGAAGAGGGAGGAAAAAACACTGCCGGCCGGAAATGGAACACAAACGCAGGCACAACGGCCTATCGGCAGATAAATCACGTACCAGATTGCAATCAATTTCGCACACGAACAGGCCCCGGCTTAACCGGTTGCGTTGATGTTTACCTTCCGAAAAGGGGGGGCTTCCTTCAATCCTTCCCCTGGCCGCTTTCCATTTCGGTAGCGATAGGTGAAATTTTTGCACTCGGCGTTGTGTTTGTGTTCCTGGAGAGCACAGACCGAAACTTCCATTTCACCCGTCCGTTTGCTCGCGCAAGACCCGTGATCGAGATTAAATATGAGCGCTAGCAGAGCTTCGAGTGCGCATTAAAATGCGTGCGGGTAATGGCGATCTTTTCTCTTCAAATATTAATCTCCACTCGTTGTAAACCACATTAATTACATGCATATAAATGTGCTCAAGCCGATGGTGCTTCAAATTTATGATCTCCGCGAACAGAAAGCGATGTGTTTTACGTCCAGTTATCTAGGGAGGTGAAGTGGTATGCATTTTAAAAATGAATATTATTGAACAAGTGTACTATGTTTATACTGTTGCATATCATCTTTATTTTAATTTTTCAATGTTTCCATTTTATTTCGATGAAGCTTCTATGAAATAATAATTTAAATCAATGACATTCTTTTTTTTTTTGTGTTTGATTTCATATAGTTTGTAGAGCTATTTTCAAGACGTAATAAAAAATAAGCTATTTGTATTCGCAGTACATGTTTAACTAATTGAGATGAATCTAAGAGCATAGAAAATAAAAAAAATAAAACATAAAATGTAAATGGAAATGAAGGTAAATAGAAAAAAACAAACGAAGAAAAATGATTTGCTCTTATTATTGCATTCAAAAAGCTCTGTTGAAAAAAACAAAGAGGTAGTAAATTTATAATGAAATTGAAGTAAAATGTAGTAAAAAAGCACAACTAACAAAGAGACAAATATGCAAAAGAACGCACAACATACAGACAGGAAAAATGCCGTTAAAAGTTAAAAGAGTTATCCAGTGAAGGGCAATAAAACAACATAAAAATTCAAATGAATTTAAACAACAAAATAAATAAAGATAAATGAAGCATATGAATTTATTGTAATTATAATTAAATTGCATCACATCCTGCTGTTTGAAGATTTTTTTGGGAAAAGGATTGCAATAACTTTATTACGTATTATTGATGAATTTCGTATAATATGGATGCATATTTTCATAATCAATGAGGACACAAATTAAACCAAAATCAATTATCATACTGCAAGCCAGAACAACGATGCATTATGTTGTTGCGGTGTTGTTTAAAATCCAACCGTAATTGCATTGGAAAATCAAAAGCTCCTTTCCCGCATCCTTCCAGCGGCACTTAAACACCCATCTAGCCTCGAACGAACCCACATTCGATGGCCATCCGGCCTTCGAAACGGCTTGCAACACGGACCAAGGAATGCATTTATTATGCAAAATTATTCCACCCAGGCAAGTGTCCTGCATCCGGTGGCGCTCGTTCCGATGCACTGTACCCCTATAAGAGGAAGCACCCAGGTCGAGAGAAAGAATATCCGCATCCGTAACGCCCGTTACAACGATTCCGATTCCGGTGTTGGCGATGGTATGGCCAGTCTGGGTCAGAGGAGGCAAACAAATGCTCGAAACTCGAAACTGCTGACACTAGCACCCCCTGGAAAGGAACGGCTGCTAACACAACCGAACACGGTCTCTAACATCCCCGGGAGTCGTTTAGTCGGCAAGGTGAAACAGACGGAACCAACGAAACTGTGTCAAATATGGTCCCGGGTGCGATGCTTTCTTCGCTGCGTCGATCTACACCGGCCCGGTCCTAGAGTCGGGACGGGCAGCCTTGCAATGATTGAGTATTGCACTTGCCAGCACCATCTTCCAACGGAAATTGAACCCACCTCGGGGCTCACCCCGGAAAACGTTGTACGCATTCGCGCTGGTGGGTGCAAAATTTATTATCAAATTAATTTGATATCTCTAGAAGAGCTGCTGTCGTGTACTTCACAGCACGCTTTCTCTCTCTCTCTCTCGCTCGCTCCACCGCTTAAGCTTCAGACCAATTGAATCATCGGTGCATCAGCCCGAACATTCTAACTTTTGTACCAACAACTGCAATTTTGTTGCCCAGCCCAGGCTGAAGGGATAGCCGACGGTGCCTCCGGCAGCCAAGCGAATCCCTTCGAGATGGTCATCCCGAAAGGATGCCCTCTCGAAAACTAAAGAAACTTTAAATTAGTTTCACCCACCCAACAGCGACGGACTACCCCCCCGCCCGGGGCACGAAACCGAAAGTAGGTGAAGATGGGACTTTTTGCCTGAGTTTGAGCGGAGGAAGACTCTTTTTATCCCTCTCCTGTTGCTGCTGCTTGCACTTTTGTGTTCCTTCGACCAATAAAGCCATCCGTCCCGTTGGCCCCGGCATCCTCGCAAAGAGGGTCGCAAACAAAGTCTTGCTGATACCGCAATTAGCTACATGATTCAATTTGTCGCCGGCTTTTTTACATTCCATGCCGTACTTGCGCTAGGGTTAAGCTCGGAGTTTTTTTTTTCTTCTTGGGTTCCTTTTGGTTGTTTTGCATTTTCGCCGGAAACGTCATCAATTAGGCAAATAATCAACGAATTTAAATTAAAACTTCGCTCAGATTCGCCACCGTTTGGGTCTCAAAGTTGCATTCTTCAAGGGTGAAGATAACAATGAAACAAGCAGGAATGTCGGAGCTGTTTCGCTTTAATTAATCGACACCAACGGGGCCAATGGGCTGCACGGGCTAATGCGAGCCGGCATCGTCAGCCGTCGAACCGGGCATCTGGGGGTACGCTCAGCTCATGTCGGGTGGGAAACACTTTCGCTAAGTAATGAAATCTTGGCGGTATTCGGACGAAATATTTGCAACCGTGATCGAATAAATTAATACCATTAGGCGGCTCGCAGGGTTTGGAGGAGACTGTTGAAAGCTGTGACGGATGTGCCGGTGTCTGGACGACCTTGGAGCGTAGAACCGGAGGCGGCTCTTCTTGATGCAGCCGAGATAAGTGAGGTTGTAAAACTGCAACAGTAGGAGCAACGTTTCATCCAATTTTGTCGAATTGTGACGGCTTAGAACAGTGGTTGGATGGTTTTAGCTTCAGTTCTATCGACATAAGAACGTGGCTTTTGGGAATCTTTTCGGTATTCTAGTTATCTCCATCTTAACCAATACTGTTTTGGCAGTATCCACATAACCAATGTCTTTTTTTTTTTAATTTTGGAGAAGATCTAAAAGGATATAACCCAGTATAAATGGTGTTATCTAGGGCAAATGAAGTGGTTTTTGTACTATTTCAACAACAAAGATAGCTAACAATTTAAGATATACTAAAACCCTTTTCTTTTTCCGACCATCTTGGATATTTTACATAATAACTATATATGTGTTAATGGAGGTAGTTCCAAGTCGGTTTGGAAACAATACGATACACTGTTTGAGGTGGATACTGACGAAAGATTTTTGCTTTCTGAATATATTTCTTTTTCTTTAAATATATTTCTGCAAAATATTAAACCAGGGCCATTGAGGCAAATTTAGCTTAAACTTGTTTCCACGCAGATTATTTTTAAATTATTATAAACTTTGAGTTATGATCAACTCCAGTAAAAGCATAGCACGCGTGAGAATCGTAGGTCCGATTTGTTCCGATTGTTTTCGTACTCAACAAAGCAAGAAGATCCTGGGAATACTGGGAAACATACTGGGAAAAGGTAATGGCGTGCTGATTGATTGCTGATTGAAAATTTCTTCACCAATTTATTGTTCCCTCTGCGTGCGTTGGAAGGAGCGGATGAATTCTCATCCCGTCACGGCACAAGCTGCCGGGATGAATTCAATTTCGATGCAGTGGGCAATCGAAGCGGCAATCGAACAAATTGCAATTAAACCGTTGTAAGCGATAGCGACGCTCGGATGGTCATACTCAGCACAAGCGAGTCTTCTGTCGTTCGGACTCGGAATTGAATTGCACTGTGAAGGCTGCGTGAGGCTTGTGAGGACGTTTTCAAAAGTTCTTCGAATTCAACTTCAACCTGTGATCTCGCTTCAGCAGCATGATATTGAGAATTGATTTCTCCTGCTGGATCGGTTATAGCATGTGCTAAAATAGTCCGACAGACGATTGGGTTGCGACGCCATGCAAACTCCCGTGTTCCGCTAGACCAAGTGTATTAATCTAATTAACGTAAGTGCCCCATAAGAACACGGCCTCTGCCGGCCGTTGAAGTCATTTATATCCAAACCTCACTGCTAAGTGATTCCGTCAGCACCTAATGAACTATTCGCTCGAAATGGATGCCTATTCCCGGGATGCCCTTTCCCGCTCCCGTCGAAGGAAGCGATTCCTCCGTCTCCGAAGTAAGTAGTTGGGTCGCCGCAAACTTGCTCCACATTGATCCCACGAGTCGCACACAAAAGAGCGCCCACCGGAACGGGTAATCTCGGGTTCGGCACAGAAAACCACCCCCAGCAAGCCCGATCGGGGCGTTTGTTTTTGCACTGGCAACATTTGCAGCATTTACCGGTTTCCGGTGATAATTATGATTGATGAATTTTTGGGGCCGGCCAGATGGTGGGAGTCAAAGAAGTGGGCCCTTCCGTTCCCGGCCCGAGAGCGAAAGCGCGGCAGCTTAGCTACTAATGTGACTCTTGACATTGAAGGCCATTAGGCCATTGGGCTCACGTTTCAGCGACATGCCGAACCGTGCGTTTTTCGACGTGGCGTTGATATCACGGGCTAATGGCAGCCAATCGAGTTACATTGATGATTCGTGAAAGTAATACGATCGAGCTTTAATGTGTGTAATGGATGTGCTGGAATGGAAGTTTGTTTGCTAATTCCAAACATTAATACTATTCAAAGCTGGATTTGACATACTAAAATGCTAGAGTGACAGTTTTGGTCTCATTTTTCATCTCCTCACATTCTAGTTACACAGCCAGTTTCAGCTGGTCTGAATAATATCTATATTCTGTTGTTCTAAGTCTTCAATTGAATTTTATGAACAAATAAATAATTCAAACCATGATGGATGTATCCAAAAGCATTGGACACACTGGAACAACACTAATATCCTGAAATATTTCCTTCCAATTCTATATGTCTCCTTATCCTATGGCAAATCTAAAAGGATGTTATCAGTGGGTTCCGTAAAATTGAATATTTCCAATAAAAACAAGGCCTTCAGTCTGGTTATACATTTGTCCAATGAAGACATTTCTAATAAAGAAAAACCTTGAATTATATCTCAAGCACTAGGTTAAACCAATCGATACAAATATAATGAAAACCTTTTTCTTGGAACCGCCTTAACTTACTCTCGTCACTATCTTAAAACTATATCTCTCTCTCTTTCTTCGATTTATCTTCTCAGAATAAGCAAAACTACAATTCACCAACGGAACTTGCCGGCCTTTTCCGTGTGATGTGAGTTGTGCCACCATGAACTGTACCGCCATCAACAGCAATCAGATCGAAACGACACCAAACAACCATCCCCGGCTGCTAGGGGGCATGGGCACGGCATCCCCGCTGTCGGCCACCAGCACCCCACCCTCCCGCACGGCCAAGGCCACCATCTGCAGCGGCACGGGAGGTACGGGCACGGGCAGCATCGGCACGACCGTCTTCTTCCATCGCACCACCAACAACCTGCTGGATGTTCCGCGTACCGCGAACAGCTCCGAGGAGGAAAACTCACCGACGGAATTGAACACCTGCCGCAAGCTGACGGAGAAGCCACCGCTGGTAAGATGGGCACGGGGTCTTGCGGGTCTTTCGTGGAGAGCTAACCCCCACTGTGACCGTGTGCTTCCAGGTGAAACGACTCACGATGGGTATCCTAAGGACGGCCGAGGACAGCCGGCCGCTCGTGCACAGCTCGTCGTCCCCGTCGAGCTCGTCCAGTTCCTCGCAAACCATCTCGGACGGGTACGTGAACGAGGGCATCTGTGCCGACACGGCCGAGACGACGCTCTCCACCACGGTGTTCACGGGCAAGCTGGCCGGTGGCAGTCAGGGGGCCAGCACACCCAGCACCACCACCACGATAGCGGCCGGCAGCAGCCAGTCGATGCGGAGTCCACTCTCGCCCGGCACGTCACACGCGGGCTCCATCCTGTTCGAGGCGTCCGGTGGCCCGCGCTACAATCACACGGCCACGACGCTGCTCTACCCGCCGGCCGTCCCGCTGCGGAACGACAGTCTCAGCCTGAAGGAGCAGCACGAGCTGAAGGGGGCACCCTGGTTCCAGGCCGGCATACCGCGCGAAATTTCGCTCGAGGTCCTGTCGCGCCAGAATCCGGGCGCGTTTCTCGTGCGCCAGAGCACCACCAAACCGGGCTGCTTCGCGCTGTCGTTGCGGGTGCCCCCGCCGGCACCGAAAGTGGCACACTACCTAATACTAAGGACGATACGGGGGTACAAGATTAAGGTGAGTGGGTTTGTAATGATTTTTACTATTTCACACTAAATAGGATGGGATTATTTTTTATCAGTTATCTGGAGATGAATTTTACTTTTCAAACTTTTCTGTTTGTGACATTACTTTAACTCGCTGTCTTTCCCCTATCCCTATACAAATTGTACAAAAGGCAGCTCACTTTCCTACGCTCACTTCCTACGCTCACTTTCCGACGCTCACCACAGTGAGTGCGAGCGAAGCGAGCACGTGTGAGATGTGTGCGAGCACGAGGAAGCTCGACAATGTCTACTGCGATGCCAAAACTACACAAAGTGTATGTTTTTGCCAAACTATATTTGTGATTTATTATAGATGAAAATGATTTTACTATTGCGGTCTGATGGGATTTTTACGATTGTACACAGATTGGTTCGAACGTACTCCTCTCGTAAACAAAACAGAAGCAATCGTATAAAGTAGCAATAGCACAGTACAACAAAGTAGCCAGTGGCAAGCGAGTGTCAGTCTATGAAGCGTAGTAGCCATAGACGAAATCAAAGTGGATATTTCTTTTATTACGACCATGGGCTTTGAACTACAAACTAGAATAAACTTTGAACACCTGCATCCTTGCAACAAAGAGTGAATGCCAAGAAGAGGTAGGATTACAGCTCAAACTGAGAATCTCAGCTCATTTCAAATCAAAATAGAAGTGCTATAAAGTGTCAAGTAGCCTCAGGAGTTTGGATTAGGAGTTAATCTTTTTATTCAAAATTCTAAAATATTTTTATCCATTCTCAAACACATAAAAATGTAATAATTCAACAAAGAATAGTTAGTGGTGTCTTACTTACAGTTGTTTCTTCTTCCTTACAGGGTTTTACGAAGGAATTCACCTCCCTGCGGGCACTGATAACGCATCATTCGGTGATGCCGGAGCTGCTGCCTGTTCCACTAGCGCTACCAAGGCCGCCGCAGATCGTACACCGACAAGAGGATCCCGAGACGTACGGTTCGCTGAACGACTTCCAGAACATGATCACCGAGTAGAGGTGATGGGCCCGTTTGCGTCTTTCTTTCCGCTGTGACTACAGGACACGGAAATGCGTACATGGTTTTCCGGAACGGGAATGAAGCGATATGTTTGTATTTTGCAAGTAATTCATTTCCATCTACGCAAACGTTGCAATCGGTACTGCTTTCGGGGTATAAAACGGGCGTTTCTACTGCTTTTTTATCGTTCGATCTACACGCTACTGATTGTGGCATATTTGAGGGATTTATTTTTACCGTCGGTACTGCTCTTGCTCGAAAAAGTCTCCGATATGATTTAGTTATCCGTACTATTGAATCTTTTTAGAATAGGAAAAGAAGAAGTTGTAAATGTTTTTCTTTATAACGGTAAAGTCGGAACAATAGCGATCATGGTG
The DNA here is from genome assembly GCA_000349145.1 of Anopheles dirus. Taxonomy (NCBI): domain Eukaryota; kingdom Metazoa; phylum Arthropoda; class Insecta; order Diptera; family Culicidae; genus Anopheles; species Anopheles dirus. The sequence goes on along the minus strand of KB672902.1, from coordinate 1,691,199 downwards.
AGGTTCGGAGGTGGTAAACTAAATTAAACCCCTAGTCAAAAGTAGCTCGAACAGGTTTAGACGCTTTAACGGCGTCTCGAAAGTGATAACGTATGTAAACAAGTGATTCCCCGAACGGGCTCCAAATTGAAACCGAATCGATGATGAGTGTTTGAAAGCAATGGTTGCACATGTTGTGGTTCATTATGGAAATTTGAGCTACAAAGTATGCATCCCGCCTAACATACGTCTGCATTATTGCATTCCTAATCGATTTTTTTCTTCTGATCAATTGTATTCGGCAAACATTATTGAAACAGAACTAATAAATCATTACAAAAAAGTGTTTATAGTGCAAATAACTTACTTCTCTACTGATTGAGCGAAATTGCTCCGAAAAGTATGTAATCTGCACTTCGAAATGCTTTACTAACGCATGATTTGTTTGTATAGTAAATATGTACCGCTCGGACTCATTATTCACCGGAGACGATGGATATTCGAACAATGAACATTAATACTGTGACGTGAAACAAGAGCAGCGAAATATATTTGGTAATTGTAGACAATTTTTATCAAACAAAGGAGAAGAAGTTAGTAGTTAAGAATCCAACAAAAGCAGCTGTTGCGTGAGGTATGTTAAGGCAGCTAGCAGATCTAGCTGAGTAAGTAAGCAAGGAGAGCAACATTGAAATGAACAAAAATGGAACAGAATCACACGAAACAACAGCGCATGTGAATGAACATACCAAAAATGGCGTAACTGCAACCAGTTATGGGCAGAATATGAGTGCATTATTTAAAATATATGTATTTTACTGTTAGCAAGAAGTTAGACGTTATATTAACTCTGCCGGCAACGATCGTGGAGCGCGTTACAATCGCTACACTCCACTCCACCGGCACGTTGAATCGTTGATATGGCAGGTATGGTGAGTGTAGTAAAGTTGATTTAAAAATCCCTCCCTCTTCAGACTCTAAACGCGCCCAGGGAAGTGTTATTGTCAATCACCTTCGTTGTTAAAGACGTCTGGAGCGAATGGTTTCGCTTGATATTGGGGTCATAGTTGAGCTACTATCGTTTTGACAAGCCAAGCACGGTTATAGTAAATAGTGACGGGGATATGAGGGGCATTCCACCGGTAAAAAAGCATCCACCTGATGCGGATTCCTAATGCTCTCCATCTTATTTTGTGCCTTGCTTTTCTCATACGCTGATTTAAGACATTATTCTAATTCATTGTAACTACGAAGATAAACGGTTTCTTCCGGAAGACTTTTCTTCTGCGTATGCATTGCTAGAACAATTTGGTTGCCTACTACCACTGAGGTCATTTTGAACGATTAAAATCTAGTAGCAATGTTTTTTTTCTAATATAATAGTAGGTAAAAATCATTTAAATGCGAATTGCTATTTGTATGTTCTAGCTAGAAGCTCATTTTGCGCTTTTATTGTTGACATATTAGCATGAACGAAAAGGCAGTAACGAGATTTGTTCTCCTTTTTTGAGTTCTCGATCGCATTTCGGATCGCATTCCGTTGAGATGCTGGAAACTGGAACTTGAAAGCTTCCTAAAAAGATCTAAATACACTAATTCTATCTCTCTCTCGTTGCCCAGAACTATTTTAGTAACTTGTGCGAATATAAAACACACACTACACGGCACCTGTACGCGTTAAATAAAACAAGCCATAATTGAAACATATAACTAACACTACTACCACCGCGTGTCGAACGAATCAGGTTCTCACACACTCCCTCTCTCTCTATAGCCTTTTGCTGCAAATAGCACGAACAATATCAGACAGAATAAAGCTATGTATATGTACAAAAGAGGAAAGAAACACGATCATATCATTTACTCTAGTGAGAAAATCGCTGCAAACCAAGCATCGGAAGCAAATTCAACCCAAGCTACTAAGCCAATTACGATCTGCTACGGAGGCTTAAACTTAGTGTAAGGAGAGTGTAGAATGTGTGGGCTTCGCGAAGTATTTGGTATTGTATTTTGTTCTTTTCGTTATGTTTTTTTTTCTTCTTCTTTCCATTCGAGATTGAATGTCACTGTGATTGCAAAAGTGCACAAAGCGAGGAATGAACGTTTCCACTAAATCATGCTACAAAAAATGGCCAGATCTAGCAAGCATTGCAATACTTTTCGTTCCTGCAGCGCCACCACCAGCGTCGTCGCAACGATCCGCGTAAGCCATGGAACACGTTATAAGTACTGTACGCAGTGAAAGAGAAAAAAAAGCACACGCTCACACAACGCACTAATTATTGTCGCTCACAATCGATGGTCAACCCGAACAGCATAATACTCCTAATGAACAGTAATCGTTATCCGCTTGGTCTCTGTCGTGCTTTTGTTGTTGCTTCGTTTGTTAATTAAATTCCTAACGTCACGGCCATAACGGTCAGAGGATGATGAGCATGCCTCTTTCCTCCTCCTCACACCCGGGAAGCTGCCACCTCCACACACTTACTGCTGCTTCGCTTCTTCGTCCATGCCGATGTCGGAGAAATGTTTCCAGCTAAGCAGATCGTTTAGCAGCGCCTCCATAATTGGATTCGGTCCAAGACTTTCCACCTACGAATCGATATTTTAAAACCAGAACACACATTAGTGAGAACGCAAACGCCGACACGTTTTCTAGCACGCCTTTACCTCCTTTCTGGCCTCCTTGTCGAGTGCGTCGAGCACGTCGCGTGTGTACTGAAAGCTGCCCAACTTTTCCAGCAACGATATGCAGTACCGCTTGACCTCGACATCGCGCGTTCGCTGACGTAAAATATCTGTTTTTGGCGAGACAATACAAGTGGCGGATTATTAATGAACCACGCTGGCACCGTACCAGGGGGAGGAAAACAATACTCACGCAACACTTGTTTGTCGTACTTCTGCGTCTGGACCGCGTGTATGATGGGGAAACTAAACTTTCCCTCCGTCAGGTCCTCGCAGTAGCTCTTGTTCTCCGAGTACTCCTTCAGGCTCAGATTGCAGTAGTCGTCCCGGATCTGGAAGTACAGCCCGAGTATCGCCGTCAGCTTGCTAAAGTCTTTCCGGTTGTCGCTGAACAGCTGCATCAACCGGATGGCCAGCATGAACAGGCCGCCCGTCTTCCGGATCGTCATCTGCTTGTACTCCGACTCGGTCGGGCAGGCGAAATTGTCCCTCCAGTAGATCTCCATACCCTGGCCGCGGTGCAGCTCCAGCAGCTGCTCCGTGTATACCCGTGTCGCATCCGGGTGGCCTAGTTGCTGGACCTTTTCCAGTGCCAAAAATAGCACATAGTTGGCTGCGTTGATGGTGCTTGCAACACCGTAGATTTTATGCGCTACCGGAATGCCTCTGCGGAGGATAGAATTGTCTTCGATATCGTCGATGCTGTAGAAGCGGAACAGCGAGCGCAAAAACACCGAGACGGACAGGCGAGTGAACGGGGTGAGAAATCGAAAACGAGATACGTTATTAGTACGGTTACCAAGAAGCGGATCGTGCTGAGTGAGTTTAGAAAAAAAGTACAGATAAACAAACAAACAGCATGCTGCTTCCCATCAACTGGCAATTTGTGAGACGTAAACAACATCGCCGAAGCTCACAGAAACGCATGAGTCAGCAGGAACGCTGCTCCAATACTTACAGCAGACTAGAATTGTGTAGCATTTGGACAATCTCACTTATCGCCGCCAGTTTGTCGTTCGGAATGGACAGCCAGTGGTTAATGGCCAGTGCCAGCTTCGAGCGAACCTGCTTGCCGGGAATTTGCTGGATGTAGGAAAACGGTTGCAGCAGCGTCTGGTGGTACGCGAAACGAACAAATATTAAATTATACATTAGAGCAAACGTTCATAAAAACTTTTTGGATTGCATTTTTGAAGGTAAACTCCACACACTCACCTCATCCTGTTCCTTTTGGGAGGATTTATCACGGCACTTGTCGAGAATTTCGTTGAATTCGTTCATGTTAAACGACGACATCGTTGCGCGCTTGTTTCACTTTTTCACGTCTCAAACGCACGAAACTGGCCTCGGTGTGAAAATCGTCTAGCTTCTCCCGATCGATATCGACTGCCTAGCACCGTACACCAACCACTTTGCGCCGGAGACCGAGAAAGGATCCTAGCACCCGCAGTTGTCTGCAGTTGTCCGCAATGAGGGTGTTTTTTTCCTTCGACCGGGTCGATAATTCTTCTTCTTCCACGCTCCGGACAGGTTTGCGCGTCGCTCCAGTTCCAGTATTTCACGTCCTGGGGGTCCTATCGGTGGTCAGAGACTTTGCGAACGGGCAGCAATCGCTAGTTTATATTCAGAGCACACATTTTTCGATGAAATTGTGAAATATTTGAACACTTTCGCGACCTTCTGTTTGTTTTGCTAAACAGCCATATTGATTTGACAGATCAGCTGTCAAGACGGACATTTACGGTGGGTGGTTCAATTCTCTACATTAATTATCTAAATTGGTTTTACAGTATTTTCCGTTTAATGAGAACTTGATGGAAGGAGTTTCACCAAAAATCGACATTTTTTACCCTGAGTTTTGTGGTTTTTATGCATTCTACACCACTTGATGATATTTCATAGTAAATCGTTTTGGAAGGGAAGCTCTAAATGCTGACGATGCTGAAGGGAGTGCCAATGACAACACAGCAAAGACGTGTCACACTTCCAGTGTTGTTTTGTGAATGTTTTTGTATAAAATCGACGATTATACACACGTTTTTGCGAAGTATTTTGAAACGTTGTTTACCTACGATTAACAGAATATAGCAATGGCAGCCGCTCACGTGCATCCGGGCCATCCGGGCCATCCGGGACATCCGGGTGGTTCGCGTATGCCCGGACCGCCACCGCTAACACCGTGGTCTCCGGACAAGAAGCACAGCGACCGTGAGCGATGGGTTTGCATCTACCCAGCCTACATAAATAAGAAGAAATCCCGACAGGAAGGCCGTCGACTGCCGAAACCGGCCTGCGTGGACGATCCATCGCCGCAGGAAATACGCGACGTGCTGCAGGCACTGAACATGAACGTACTGGTCGAGCTGAAACAGTATCCACGCGAGCGAAGCAGAGTAAGTTTAGCTATCGGCAATGTTTAAACCGTCCACAATCTTGTAATATGAAAACGATATTTTTAGGAACTACAATGCCGTGGCCGTATTCGCGTGCAGCTGCGAAATGACGACGGTACACCGTTGAACGCGGAATACGCAACGCGCGACAGCATACTGTTGCACCTAGGCAAGATGATTCCGATGCTGAAAAGCCGACAGACAAAGGCACCGGAACCGGCACAGGCTTCCTCATCCTCAACCGCAGGGCACGCGCAAAAGAAGGGCAAAGGAAAACGTCGATAAAGTGGCTGACAATAACAGCGCAACCACGAGGTAAACGCGTTCCCATTCTGTAAGTAAGAAACAGGTATGCGTGTGTGCGAACAGGGCAATAAACGAGTTACTCCGCCGGATGTATTTGGATGGCAAATCAAATCACAACACCACGCTCTATCTATTCACTTTAGGCTTAACCCGCAGCTTGCGTTGCATGCGTCCCGGTGGTTTGTAATCTGGATTTTTGGCCATGACAAAGTTCTTCACACGATACGCCTGGAAAGAAAGATCGGAATTAATTGTAACTTCTAACGGCAAGCCGCATCACGTACCCTCTGCGGTGGTCCACAGCCAGCGGTGAAGTTTTTGCGTCTCCCCAAGCAAGGCCAGCGCCGTCTAGCCGGTACCACGTAACCCGGTTGAGCAACGATTTCGTCCGGTTCTTCTACCTTTTCAACGGCAGCCGTCTCCTCTCGTTTAGCCCTCGTTGCCTGGCTTTCCTTTGCGTCATCTCCTGCAGAAAAAGAATATTCGTGGGAGAGGAAGAAGCGTATTACATGCCACTGTCATGTACCTTTCTCGAAAAAGTCCAACGGAAGACATTGCGGGTTGTAATCGTCTTCAGTGGAGACGGCACCGTCGCTTTCTTCAGCAACTTTCCGGCTCGGCATTCCCCATCCACTTCCGACAAGAAGGGCCAGAACGATTGGGAGCGCTAGCGTGGTACGCGGAATAATCATCGTTCTATTTTTTTTGTTAGCAGCATACGTTTGTCTACTAACACAGTGTGTTCATTTAGTACCGTTCGCGGGCGTTTTATACCATTTAAATGGTGTACAATCTAAAACGTGCTTTCGAACGTCGTTTTCTAATCAGCTGGGAACGCTTTTAAGTCTTCCGGTTCGCTACTCGGTCATATCTCCACCAAATTGAACGTGTCTTTAGGTTTGAAAACGTAGTTTCTAAGGCAAGGCGGCTTTTTTAGTTCTTTCACACTTGGATATTAGATGTTTAATACAGAATTTGCGATATTTGTTGAAATGGAAATACCTTTTTGACAGATAAGAAATATAAGTTTTAGCCTAATTCAAGTCTTATTTGTATTAGATTGAACCAATATTCTTTTCCTGCTTCAGAAAGCCGCTTCCTGATATGAGAAATATAAACAATTAAAAAGAAACTTTCAGTAAAAAAAACAAAAATTGTTTCATGTCTTATTCACCATTTATTCTCACAGAAGGAAATTTAATTCCCAACAAACATACAAATTAATCAAACCACTAGGAGGTACCAACTAGTAACGTCAAACCGTATGATAGGTTTACTTTTCGTTAACACTTGTCTTCTGTCCTTAACATTAATTAACATTTCTTCACGTTCCATTGTTGAAGAGAAGATCTACCACGTCCAACTTCTCCATCGGATCCGGGCGGCCGGTAGCACGATTTACTGCAATCTCGACGGGAACATGATCGTCACCCTTCTGGTCGATCGTTTCAACAGTGGAGCCATCCGGCTGCCCTTCCGATGCGCCCTGCTTGGTGGCAAAGTTCGAGAAGAGAATCTTGTGGAATCCAATCCGGCCGACCGTTGCACTGTCCTTCTCTTCCGGTGTGGCCGCACGTCGCCCGAATCGGGTACGGGAGGACTGTTTCTGGGGCGGCTGAATGAAGAGATCGTACACGAGGCCGAGCTTTTCGCTGTTTGCTTTGATCAGATCGATGCATTTGGCGTCTGCGGGTTGGGGTACGATAAGATTTACATTGGTGTAAAATATTCGAACAGCTTACACACGGCCGTAACTTACGCTCGGTTGGATCCTGACTGCACTCGCAGATGCACTCCTCGCCGCAGTAGAACCCATTGCACGTTGGACAGAAGCTACACAGATCGCGACAGGAGCGCTGCTGATCGAGGAAGTGTGCGCTGCTGTCGTTAAAGTCCGGTGCATAGATTGACGCCGACTGGACCACTGTGAATGCGGTAAGATTGTGATTAATAACCCATTTTACAACCGATTCCACAATTGAGAACTTACCATCGACGTTAACCGCCACCAGCAGCACCAGTAGCAGCGTTATCCCCACGGAAACCAGAAAAAACTGTCGCCGTTCCATTGCGTCCGAGCGTTGGCGGTGAACTAAGTGATCAGCCGTGCCGAGACCTCAACCCAGTGGTCAAGAAAAGATTCGCCCTGCCGCCTTTTCGCGGAACTTATCAGCGCGACATGGTATGTTTAGACTTTCCACCGCCGGCCGTGAAGAAGTTGCTGTTTTGTTGTTTGTTCTACCTCACTCACCGCGCGAAGGGTTCCACGGGCGTGCCAGTAGTAGTATCGGTCGTTGCAAAACCCTATCGCTCTCCATTGCTATCGGTTCCACCTGTCCCAATGTGGGGAGGAATGTTCTCAGCGCATCGCGGCACTCTACTGAGCGTCTTATCCGGTTTATTTTGCCTACAGAAACGAACACTCTTTGTGGTCTCTTCTGGCCGCCAGAACTTCCAAAATGACAACGGTTTGCGTGTGATAAAATGAATGGTGCTTTTGGTCCATGTTGTGGTTCCTACTCGCAATGACAAACTCCTCCTACCACGGCCGTAATTCGAACGATAGAAAGAGATTGTATGATTCTGTGCAGCTGAAACCACACGGCATGTTTACTGTGAAATTGAGGTTGGCTTTAGTAACAGATAAACACAAAGCAGCTTCTTTGTGTTCAAACAAATGGAAGTGAGTGCATGCATGCATGCTCAAGGAATTCGTACGAAGCTACTAGCATAACATTCCGTGGAGACCGTAAACCTTAACAACACGTTGATAGGTTTGGACCTTTTTCCTGCAGATCGAATGCTAATTCATATTTTCATATTTATTACATTTTAGTTTGATTGTCGCAAGCCATTGGATAGAAGACCAGCGATGAAGTAGGATTGGATATGAGAGTATCGCGTTGTTAACGACTCAAAACTATGTAGACGACAACGATGTGGATAAGAAGAAAGTGCGTCCGTATAACTACGCGAGTAAATTTACGTTGAACCTTTTCGATCCTATCCATCATAATCTAGCCGGCCGGCGACCAGACCACCGAAGCGTGTTCCAATGTTGATCGAACCCAGCAGCAGCCCTTAAATTCAGTTTTACCGGAAATCCATACAGCCGCGAACTTGGGTACTTTGGAACGCCTGTTCTCCATCTATGGTAATCTTAATCTCACGAGAGATTGTTACAGAAAATCATTCAGAGTGAAGATATTGAAGTTGTCGTAGTCATTTTTTGCATCTTTTCGTATAGCTTGAAAGACTTCTTTGATTCTCATACTCTGAAGCAAGATATCTATGGAGATAAAATTTAATATTATACCAAACAATTCAACGTAACAACGTTACTGCTTTATTGCAATGAATGTGAAACCACTGTGCGTCTAATTGTTTCATGAAGGGAACGTTTTTACATCTGGAGTGTGTAGCACTATTTCTGGGGGAGAATAAATTAACGTCGTTCCTTTCATCATCTCGCAGGTTTATCGTCCTTCATGAGCCGCTTCCGTTGCCGGCGTATCTTGGCGCGACGCTTCGCGATCAGTAACGCCATCTTTTCCTTCAGTGCGGCCGCCTTATCCCTCAGCAGGCTGCGGAAAGCGCCCACCCGTTCTGCGCGACTCATGCCCGGTTTCCGTTTGCGCACCGCTCGTGTCGGTTTTGTGGCCGGTATCCGTTCGATGCTGTGATTGAAGACGATCTTGTCGCCCTTGGCATCGTGCACCACCACGCTATACTTCACCTCTGGAAAGTCATCCGAAGCATTAGGCAACCGTACGAAGGATCAGGTAGTCAGGCAGTGATACTCACTGTTCTTTTCGCAGCTTATCACGTGCGGTTTGATGTTGCACTCGCTTTCCTCGTCTTTCGCAGGATCTTCCGCGTGCGCACTACAAAGGATAAGGGCTGCAGAGCGGGCCCGCCATGCGTTTGCCTTGGATTAAACTGTTGCCTGGCCGCACTTTCACCGCACCGCACACTTACCGATGGAAAGTGCCACCAGGCACTTTCTCCCGAGATCCGCACCCATGTCGCCTCAGAGCCACAAAGAGCTGCTGACGCACGGCCTAACTTGCGGGCGAACTGCTGACTGTCTCAGTTTCGCCTCCGGTCGCGAAATGGAGTCCGTTCTGCTGAAACAGGCACATTTACTCGGTGCGGCAGCGACGGTTGGCAAGGTTTTAAAGAAAACAAGAACAGCACACGATCTGCCAAGCCGCACCCGGAGAAAGGTGCGTGAAGGTTGTTTGGCTGACCTTTGATGGCGGTGCTAGGCTCACCAGACACTGCGGGGATGTTGGGCTTTGGTTTATTTTTCGCAGGGACACCCCCGGAGACACAAAACAAAGCTCCGTCCTGCACCGGGGCGTTGTTTGGCAAACACGGTGGGTCATGTCGCCAGTGCCCGGATTTAAGGTCGACCCGGTGTGGTTTGTTTTTGTTAATGAAATTGAGCATGTAAACTCGTTGCGGTGCACGCCGCTGTGGGTTCAAAACAAGAGCGTGAGCTTCACTCGAGGGTTGAGTTTGTATTGCGTTCCTCAGGGCAAGGACCTCGCAGTGGGAACATGCTCGTTGTTTGTCGATAGAACGTATCAAGGGGAGTGAAGAAAATAGTGTAATGCCTTTTTTATGATGTTTTTGTTTTTTAAATATATTTTCCTGTTTCTTTCATTATTTTCCCTCAATTTGTTGGATTGCGTTGAATTTTGCTATGTGATTGAAGGTGCTTTTTATTTTAGTGGAATATAAAATCTTCCCTTGAAAAGAAAGAATCTGAGAAATCCCTTGAAACCATTCTTTTCTGTGGTTGTGGTGAGGTTCAAGGATAATTTCGAAACCTCAATGATAATTTCAAATTTATTTTTAAATAAATATACATTTTATTAAGCAGCTCAAAGTAGCCAGAGTTGGGCATAGGGACGAAACACTAATCGAACCGTCTAGTAGCAGGTTCTTTGCGGAGTTTCCCACAGAATAGCTGGAACACGTAGCATCTGGAGACTTCTTCTTATCGCTTCTTCAGAGTAAAGCAAATGATCAGAGGTCCTAGTCTCGAAATTATCTAAACCTTTAAACCTCATACTATAAATGGGTACAACACCAGGAAGCATGCTGTGACAATCTCCATTCTAGCCTATATAACCGCAGAAATTACATTCGATCACTAGAAAGAAACGAAATTATTAAATTGCGCAGCACGTTAGACAAAACTTCTTTATCACGAGAATTAGTTGCTCACTCTTCCCTTTAGTTGGTGGTTTTCTATAAAATTACTCTAAATTAAATACTCGAAACTAAATAAAGCATTCATCGTTGTTTATAATGTTTCACAACTTCAAGATATTGATCTTGACGTGTCAGAACCGAACCGAACCGGATGAGGCAATTACAGAAAGATGGAATTATACGTAAATATAATTTATTTGTGATAAAAAATATTAATTTTAAAGCAGGTCGGCTCCCTAAGAGCCCTATGCGTGATATTTTATTCTGTCGCGTAATAAAACCGTTGCATTCTATGTGACCTAATGCTTCACAGTTGGCACGTGTTTCGTACACGTTTTAGTACAATGCGTTAAGATATATTTTTCAAAGCAGTTGTTCACAAATTTGGCTTCTATAAATTGACAGAGCATAAATATGGCTCTAAAACAAATGCCTGTAATGAATTTATTTGTGTTTCATATGCTTGGCTCATTCGAATGCGCTAAACATGTGATAATAGTGATATAAACTAATACAAATGAAATATATCGAGGCGAGTACGAGTTTTTGTATTTGATATGTAATTTATTGTGATAACATGTAGACGTAAATTTACAAACTTATTGCTGAATGTTACAGTGTTGCAACTTTTTAATGTTTCTGCAATCTCCGATTACGATTTCTTCGGTACCTCCGTCGTTGTGGTCTGAGGACGAAGGATAAGAATTGGGTGCATAAAGACGTTAGCAGCAGATAGGCACTGGTGTCATAGTAGAATGAAATCATACCTTCCGTTTGCCCATCCTCCTGCCCTTTCTGCTGCGTCTGGCTTGCATACGTTCCTTCCGCTTTTCCCGTAGGCTTTCCCGCTTCGGCGTGTCTCGTTTGCTGCGCTGGGCCGCGATAACACTCCGGGCGGCGGCGACATTCATCACCCTCAGATCGTACTCGATGCCCAGGATGTTGTTTGTTTCGTGCACGAACTGGAAGCATCGTGACTCTGGAGCGCAGAAACGCATCGAGACATTTAGCAACGACGCAAAAGCAAAATGGTAACGAATGTTGTACTTACTCTCCGCCGGATCGGAACAGAAACAGAGGCACAGGTTCTCGTTCGGCACGAACTCGGCCGTGCAGTTGCAGTTGTTGCAGTACGATTTGCAGGACCAATCCTTGATGCCCGCCTCCAGTTCGCCTTCCAGAGACAGCTGGTACGCGTTGGCGGTGTGTGGAAGTGTCACCAGAACAGTAAGTGTGCCCAGTAGTAACACCAGCGCCAGTGACGCCACGACTCGTTGTGCCATGGTGGAGATGATGAAGGTTCTGTATCCGGTGGAGCCGGCTGAAATGTGTGTTCTCCGGCAGCATCGTGCTGGTAGGTGATTTATATGATAGCTGGCGCCACCCGGCGCTTGATGGTACCCCCCATTCGCAGTGGTTTTGCTGACGCTGGCGCTCTCCGAAACGCGAAACGTTCTTCCTGTCAGCAGAAAGCGGGTCAACAGCGCCATGGGCCGTCTTGTTTAGTTTTGCTGGAAAATCTGGAAAACTCTTTCGCGCAGCTTTCGTTCTCCTAGAACCGGGAACAGACCAACGAGGTATAATAAAAACTCCGCCGATTCTGAGAAGCTTCGGCATTTCTCGTCGATCGACATTTACAAGCACACAACGACACTATGGCACAACCTCGATTTAGCGTGTTCCAGTGGACGGTAGCTCTTGCGCTGCTAACCCTTCTTGTGCACGTGAAAGCTGGCTCGAATCAAGTCGCCGACCGATCAGTGTTTCAACGATCGCTCGATGGACTCCGGCTGCACGACAATCAGTTCGTGCGCGGTATACCATGTGAGGCGGCTTGCGAACATTGCGGCTGCAATGGAATCTATCTCGGGGAGAAGTGTGTTTGCTTCTGCGCCGCTGACAGCAAGGAAAGTAAGTTGAATTCAAGTGGACGAATTGGACGGAATAGAGCAATAAAAATTAAATCAATTTTCCAGCAACGAGCTGTCTGTCGGCGATAAGGAAGCAAGAGCTGAAGGCTGGCATCGATAGCGATTTCCTGATCCTCACGCGGACGGGTGGACGATTCGCGCGGGACCTACGACAGATGACTTCGCTCCGGGCACGCATGGGCCGAGGTGCGTCCGTTGCGTGGAACACGAACACGAACAACGCGAATCATGTGCTAACCGGGAAGAGGAGTAAAATAAACAGAAAACTATAGTGAGTAAGAGAAGAAGAGCATATTTTTATTTTTAAATAATGGTACATATATTTCAATGGTTGATCTTTTTATTTGGGTCCAATAACACGCACAATTAGTCATGCAGATACATAAACCAATGATAATGCTGTTGTGTTGGTTGACTATCTACTCCTTTGAATTTTTTACGTTTTTAGTACAAGATTTAGTACACACCCTTTCATGTTTTTTTTTAGTTTGTGAGTTTGTGAGACGAATGAAGATTAATATTTTATTCAGGATATTCATAAACCTGTATGTTATAAAATATTTTATGTTTCTTACAGTTAAGGGCCAGTTTCGCATACTTTTTGGTAAACTTTCAAAAAATCATCGGAAGCTCCTGAAACTTTTATTCATACGTTTTATATGATTTCCCCTTATTACTTGTTAAGTTTTTAGTACTGCTTCTATCGTATGTAGCAGATATTGCTTCAACATCCTTATCAAAATGAGTAATTTTAGTGGATCATTTAAAAATATATGCTATTGAGTTAGTTTTCAGATATGATTGTCTGATGTTATACTTTATCATGTTTCAGTTCGCATTCAACTGTTTTTGGCTATGTATAAAACTAATAAAATATGGGTTTTCAGTAGGAAAACTCTGAAAATATTTGGATGAAACAAATTGGATCAGAAGTTTAATAAAGAGATGTTCAAGTTGAATGCTCAAGACATATGAAACAGGTGAATAAAAGAACGCTTGGATATGGATTTCATAAGCTGTGAAAGAAAGTCAGAAGTAAATTGAAATCGTAAATCACAATGGCCTTTTCAGATTTTATACTTTTGAAGAACAGTTGAAGTTTGTATCGCACAGCTACAAATAGTTAAAAATAAAATAAATAGTATTACAAATGCAGAACACCCGAGCTCGTATCAGCCTTGTGCGTGAACTGAGCTAATACTGTATTCCACTGCACTACTCACGCATCCCGATTACATCAATGCGTGACTTCAGACTGGCCATTGACATCACAGACGGTTGCTGGAATGTTGCAGCTGCTTTATTGTATCCTCTGCTTGTTTATTTTGGCTTGTCTGCATAAACCTCCCTGGAGTAGTGCTCACCGTTGCTCGACGCACAATTTTCTACCTCTGTGGCGCCTTGGACGCCAGTGTACTAAATGCTGCATTGACATCACATTCCAGAACAGCTGGCAAACTACTTCCCAGGGCTCCGCTGACGCGGCAACATACGCGGTCGGACGGGCGCCACCGGTTTCGGGTTGCGAGCGTAACTTTCCAACGCCAGTGCGAAAACATACGCGCAAGGTCAAAGATGAGGCCGCCCGCAGATGTGGTCCCGCGGTGATGGGATGTGATTTCGGTTAAATACGACCGGGCGCGCGTTCCGGCTTATCAGAACCGAGCCATGACGTTTCGAAATACGGCGTGTGTCTTCTGGTGTCTGGTGGGCTTGATACTGGCCCAGCAACCGCGGTTGCCCGTCCATGCCGATGACGACGATTCGCTGGGTCAGTTTATGGAGCTCGGCTGGAACGAGCACGGTTCGATCAGTCCGGAGGAGCTGTGCCGGAGTCTCTGCGGAGAGTGCCAGTGCCGCGGGCAGTTGGTGAGCGAAAACGTGTGCCAGTGCAGCTGTGACTTTCCGCCCGACCATGCAGGAGGTGAGTGTGATCGCAAAAGTGAGGTTATTTAGTTCGTTTCTCCAATGGAGTATTCCTCTCGTCATATACGCATTCCAGAGGAACAAAACTGCACGATGAAAGTGCAGCGATTGTGCAACCAGATGGATGTGCAGTGCGACTTCAACGGGCCAACGGAGGATGCCCACGTCCGATCGCCACGTGGCTGCCACTCGATGTCCTGCTACGAAAAGCATCACGGGCACGGTGAGGGTGACTACGGAGGATACCAGAATGACGATGGTTACGAAGGGTACGATGAGGGCTATGGGCACGGTCCGAAAGAGCTGATCTGCTGCAAGGATAAGAAGCACAAGGAGAAGAAACATAAGCACAAGAAGCACAAAAAGTTCCACGATAAGCACATGAAGTTTCATGTCGTGATTGTAAGTATCTTCGCTGATTTTGTTCCATAACTAATGAACAGGGAGACTATCTTCTAGTGAGTATTCTGTGAGCACAATGTCATGCAGATTGCATACTTTCGGGAGAACTAAGGCGAGTTTGCGCCTAAAAGTATTCTATACGCTCTGCATTATGCTTTTTTAATCCTTTTTTCATGAGGTTCCATTGTTATCTCTCTATTCTGATTATCTACCTTGTGTTCGTTATTGCCGTTTGGTTTCTTGAGATGTTGGAACTAATTTTGTGTTCTACTTTGCAGAAAGGAAAGATTCCCGAGCCTTGCTGCCACGGCGGCTGTGGTGGTGAAGGAGGTGAACATTCCGGAGGATACGAAGAACATGAAGGATATCGATCGGCAGCTCCGAAAGGACACCCAATGAACGCAGGCCACGCTCCGATGGATGTGTCCGTATGGAGCAACCGTCACAAAAGTGCCAAAAAGCATCCCTTCCGAAGACCTACACACCAACATCAGCAACATCAACATCCTCCAGCGCATTATGCCGGACCACCAGCCTATTCAGCACCGTATCCCGAATCACGTGGAAAATCTGCGGAACCACCGTCGCCGGAAGTGATGCCGGAGCCGCAAGATACTCATCCACAACCACCACCGCCACCACCACCACCAGAAGAAGCACCTCAGGCACCGGCCCCTCCACCACCTGCCGAACCCGAATCACCCCCAGTGACCCCCTTCCCGGAGCATCCCCTAACTCCACCGCCAAACCTGTTCGATGGTGCTCCGGTTGGTCCCAAGAAGCCCTCCCCGGAACAACGGGAACCTTCCAGGCCGCACTCGTTTCCACCACCGCCACCCATGATCACGGTGGATCCTCCACCGAAACGCATGGAAACATCCCGCAGCTACAGTGAGCCGAGCTGTGAAGTCGATAGTTACGATTTGGACTTCTATCATCCTCCACCGAGCTACCGGGAACCTCCACCTCCTCCAACATATCATTCACCACCACCCCCAACGTATCATTCACCACCCCCGGTATATCATGAACCACCACCAGCCTACTATCCTCCACCTCCGACCTATCATCCACCACCTCCAACCTATCATGCACCTCCTCCGACCTATCACAAACCTCCTCCAGCGTATCATCCACCTACACCATCTTTCCGTTCTTCCCATTATGAGCCTCCCCCAACTCATTACGCTCCTCCACCACCTCCTCCCAAGACTTCGTATCTTTCCTCCTCGTACGATCCATCCTATCCCTCCAGCCATTATCACCCCCATCGTGACGAATACGAATCACCCAAACACTACTCCGCCTACGAAAAGCCTGTTGACTATAGCGCGCATGATGACAGTTACTATGGTGACAGCTACGGCGGCGCCGACCACACTTACCGCCACGGGGTGCACGCCTTCTCCGATCGTGACGTCGAAGACTGGCCCGACTTTCCACCGCGCGATCCGGCCGACATTCTCACCTACAACCAGATCGTCAGCCGGCAGATCATAGAGGCGGACCGGGCCCGGCGCTACATGGACAAACCGTTCCAGCCGACACCGCGGCCCCTGCGCGACGAGTTCGAACCACCGACGGCCGAAGTCGGCCCGGTGCTGTACGACTCGTTCGGCCCGCCGGACAAGAACTACGAGCTGTACCCCGTGCCGACGCCACCGCCGGATGCGTACATCCCACCCGAACCGCCCGCCCGCGATCCGGTGGATTTTCCCGAGCCGGAAAACGCACCGGCCATGTTCTCGTCCAACTCGGAGGAGGCGCTGTACCCGCAGCCGACACCGCCTCCGCACTATCTGCGCATGAAGGAAGCCGGTAGCTACAGCTCGTTCGGGTTCGAGCAGCAGCACCGGCGACCGGCACACTGGGGCGACCGGTACGATGGCGGTTCGTCGTCTTACAGACACTTTGGCAGTGAGAGTCACCACCGGTACAGGGGAGCTAGTCAGGGAAGGCCGAGTAGTAGGCGGTATCGTTGAGAGAGGGTTGGGTTTGTTAAGTTTAGCTGTTAAAACGTGTGCTAGAGTAAGAAAAAAGGACTGAAAAATATAAACTAAATGTTGAAAGGAAACTGCGTCCTTTTGGAGCTTTGTCTATACTTTACTGCTTCCTTTTGAAGACACCTCTCGACTCTGGCTAGTCTGTCGTCAATTCCAAACGAACGTCCAAATATAACGAAGCCCTCTTAGCCGCATTCGAGAGGAAGATGCTCAGGATGACTCTTATGTGTAGAAGGACAATGGAGGAACCGCTACAATGACGAGCTCTATGAGCTGTACAATGGCCTTACTATAGTGCAGCGCATTAGACTCGCCAGGTGGGCTGGTCATGTCAGTAGAATGACACCGGACGACCCAGTCCGTAAAGTCCTTTTAGAACTGTCCGCATGAGAGAGACAGAGATGACAGAGGAGACTGAGATGGATAAATGGCGTGGACTCTTCCGCCAGAACTTGTCTGTTACTTGTATATTAATTTAACAACATTACTGCAATGATGTGGGTTTCAATAATGGATGACATGTCCTTTGAATAATAAAATCTTGTTTTTTATGATTTATTATCGATAATTATGACAAAATAGCATGTCCAAATGAGAAGAGCACTTTAAAGACATGCCGTCTCGAAGACAACTACCTTCCAAGGAGCAAGAAACTCAACCAACATGTATACTAATACGTGATTTATTCATCAAAAAAGTACATTTAACATAGCTTTTTTTTACATTAAAAGTAAAGTATTTTCGCAGTTGTTTCAACGTGTTGCGCAATCTCGCTCGCTTACGAAATGGAAACTTCGTCCAAAGGTGCGACCTGGTTCGGGAGTTTCCGGTTTAGTTGTTGTAGTTTTTTTATCGTTCAATTTTCCTATCACAAACCTGCGCTGTTCCTTTCGAATCGATCGAATTGTGCTGGAGCTGCATGAATGTATATTTTCACTCCTCCTCGACCCGGTCGCAACCCCCAAGTACGCCTTTCCTGGTGTTGGAGCGTACGCTTGTCTCTGTTTCGCATTGTTTCTTCATTGCTGTGCGCATTTCTTTGCCTTCCGTTCGTTTGCCGATTATTTGTGGGCTTTCATCTTCTCATAAACAGAAAATGAGCTATCTGTTTCCGCGCAAACAGTTCCTGCTTTCCTTTTTCTTTCACCTTTCGCTTATAGAGTAGACATCGCTCTTCACGCATGTTGTTGTGCTGTTTCGTTTGCCTGTTTTTTTTCTGTTTGATTTTGTATAAATGTCGCTGCTTGCTTGTGTGTTCACTAATGTTTTCACTTTTGTTATTGGGGTCGCTTGTTCTGCTTGTATCTTTCCTTTTCATTCTTGATATCCTGTTCTTGCCATCTTCCTCTCCCACGCTCTCTCTCTCTTTTCCCACTCTGGCTTGGCTTGGCTCTCGCTGGCTCCTTTTATATACACTTAATTATCACAGTTTTTATACATCTATCAAAAAACGACATTTACAGATATTACTGGTGTTAAAAAAATAAACAAGCAAACATAGAACGGTTTTGTTCATTTGTCACTGATTGTTGATGTCAAGGTTGTATTTCGGATTCATTTCTATGTTCAACTTTCGAAACGCACAGCTCATGCTTTGCTTCAGAACCAACGGCTGTTTTGTTGTGAATTATTGATGTCCCTTTTTCTAGTTTCGCTTTTCTGACGCGTGGATAATCGTTCCCTATCTTTCGCTCCTTGTCATAAATAGCATCTATAAAAACGTTTCCAGGGAAAGCAAAGTTAACATTCTCATCTCAATCCGGTCCAAAGTCTTACCTTAGAAGACTCGACGTCGCCTGGTTGGGATTCGTCGAAGGAAAATGAAGGCAGTAGAAACTAGTTTGTAAGAAAAGCGGACGTTTCATATAAATAACTGATACATGTCTTCGACGTAGTAGGTAGTGGCCAAGTCGGCACTGAATCTGGCAACTCCTGCCGGTGCACCTAAACTGTAACTGTGCAGGCAGTGTGCGGGTAAAAAGAGGATCGCCCTCCGCGAGAGGAGCGTTGTAGGTTTAAGAGAAACTTGGACGCATGCATCTTTAACTCACCCACGAAAGCGTTCAAGACACGTGTGTAGGGTTGGGAGACGGTATAGTATAATAGTATTTACAAACAGTGCGTTCAGTGACGCAAGCCGCAAGTCACGCATCGTGTCATGTTACGCTTGGGAGTTGACGAACACCGCGTGGGCAGTGAATAGTGTTTTGAGTGGAATCTTACGAGACGGCAGTATCAGAAAGAGTAGATAAGAATTCATGTACGCATGACCGATCGCAACAGACGACCCACGATTGTTAGCTCATCCGAAACACACTGGCTCCGCTGCTAGACCGGATCGGGCCGCGCTTACTTGGCCGCCGGTGCCTGCGTGTGGTGCTGGCATCCCTCGACGTTCTCGGGCCAGTCGCACACGTTCTCGTTCGGGTTGAAGACCAGATTGGCCGGGCATGGCATGTGGTGTTTGCGTTCTCCCTCGCACATGAAGTAGTGCGTACAGTCGGCCTTGTCCGGGTGGTAGCTGATGTGGCCATCCTCCTCGGCGCACGTGACTTCGTTGGCTGGAAGAGAACGTGGAATGGTTTAGTATCCAAGCATCCGCACGAATTTCAAATTTCAAAACTCAATTCTCTAGATAGAGACTAAACTACTATACGACATTCCAAACATCTCCCCAAGTGGAAAACTTAATGGAGACCGAACTGCATCATGGAACGCACAGGTAGATGGCCTAGAAGTTAGTTGTGTATTGAGATACTCTGCAGATACTTACGGTCCTTGGTCGTGTAGGCACCACGTGGTCCATAGGACTCGTACGGTCCGTCGTACTCCAGCTGCACCTTGTAGTCCTTCAGCTCGCTGGTGAGCACGTTCAGCAGCGGGTACTTGCCACTACCGCAACGGCCCGAGAAGTCATCCATATCGATCGACCAGACCATGATACCACCGAAGCCTTCCTCTTTCAGCCACTCCATCTAGGACAGGAAAGCAACCACACTTTAAGTAATGCGACGCATCACCCCCACGCGCTCTTCCTACCTTCGTCTTCAGCGATCGCTCATCGTCGAATCCGACCCACTGATCCTTCCGGTAGGCGAATGGCACCTGCTGCTCCGAGTCCCACACCAGCGTCGTGTTGTCCACCCCGAGGAACGCGCAGATTTCGTAGTAGCTCAGGAAGCCGGCCTCGTTGGTGAACTTGCCCGGCAGACCGCCGCCCGAAGCCGGCGCCCCGATATCGAACTGCGTCTGGTTGACGAGCGTGAACGACCGGCCGTACGTCGGCATACCGATCAGCAGCTTCTCCTTCGGGGCGCCCTGTTTCACCCACTCGCGCGCACTGTAGTCCACGGTCAGCTTCTTCTGGTAGTTGGAGGCCGAGTCCAGCGGGAACAGCGGCGAGTTGTGGCCGACCTGGCGCTCCCACTGGCCGTGGAAGTCGTACGTCATGACGTTGATGAAGTCGAGGTACTTGGAAATCTCCGGCACGTCGTACCCGGCGGCAATCGCTTCGAACGAGGCGGGCACGGCAGCCGTCAGCAGCAGACGCGGCTGGCCGGACGTTTTCGCCTCGCCCTCGAACGCAACGCGCAGCTCGCGCAGCAGATCGACGTACGCCTTGCGATCGTCGGCACCGCGCGGATACTCCCAGTCGACGTCCAGCCCGTTGAACTGATACTCGCGCAGGAACTCGATCGCCTCGTACACAAACTGGTTCATGCGGAACACGTTCGACGTCAGCTCCTTGAAGGGGGTGGACCCGAACGCCCAGCCACCGATGGCGAGCAGGATCTGCAGGTCGGGGTTCTTCTCGCGCAGCGCAATCACCTCATCGTACATGTCCGGGTCGTTTTCGTTCGCCTCCGTCAGCTTGTGGTCCTTGAGCGTGGCAAAGGCGTAGACGATGTGCGTGCAGAGGCTGGCATCGACGTCCTTCGGCTCGAACTTTCCGGCACCCGGGCGCTTCACTGACCAGCTCGTCAAGTAGCAGAACACTTGCGCTGGTCGTGCTGTTGCGAATATTGGAGGGGGAAGTATGCTTTAGTACTAATTGTTTGGAGAGCTATCTTGCGTATACGTACAGTTCTTCTCGACGGTTGCCAGTCCCTGCTTGATGATCTTCTTTTGCGGTTTCTGTACCTTGGACAGCAGTTCCGAGACGGAGATCTTGATCGGAGCAGGCTTTTCAACTTCCTGTAGATGAAATGTGACACAATTTGAATCATGTGTTGTGCATGGATTCTAGATTCGAATCTTACCTTCTCCACGATGGTAGCGGCCACCGAAGCCCAATCGACATCCTTTGCCTCCTTGCCACGGCTCACACCGCGCAGCTCCTCGCGCATCGCTCCAATCAGCGGATACTTCACATTTCCACCGCACACCGTACCCGAGAAGTCGTCCATATCGACCGTCCACACCATGGCACCGCCGAACCCGTTCGTCTTGATCCAGCTCATCTTGTTGCGGATCGCGCGCTCGTCATCGAACCCAACCCACTGGTCACCGTCCACCAGGTACGGCACCTTCATCTCGTCGTCCCAGATGTACACGGCACCGTTCAGCAGCATCTCGCAGATTTCGTAGTACGCCAGGAAGCCCGACTCCTTCGTGTACTCGCCCGCCTTACCACCACCACTGGCCGGGGAGTTCACCTTGTACCGCTCCGTGTTCGACAGCGTGAACGAACGCCCGTACGTGGGCATACCGATGACCAGCTTCTCCTTCGGCGCACCCAGCTTCACCCACAGGTTGGCGGCGTAGTCCACCGAGAGCTGCTTGCGCCACTCGCTGTCCGACGACGGTGCATACAGCGGCGCGTTGTGGCCGGTTTCGCGCTCCCACTTGCCGTGGAAGTCGTACGCCATCAGGTTGATGAAGTCGAGGTAGCTGGCAACGGCCGGCACATCGTACCCACCGCGCACATTGTCCGGGCCCACGGGGACGGCCGCCGTCAGCAGCAGGCGCGGTTGACGGATCTCCTGCGACTCGGCATCGAACGCCTCCTTCAGCTCCTTCAGCAGCAGCACAAAGTTCTTCTTGTCGTCGCCACCCTTCGGGTACTCCCAGTCCATGTCGAGCCCGTCGAAGCCGCGCTGGCGCAGGAACGGGATGGCCGAGTAGATGAAGGTCTGCCGGGCGTACCGGGTCGCCGACATCTCCTTGAACTTCTGCGTACCGAACGACCAGCCGCCGATGGCGAGCAGGATCTGCAGCTTCGGGTTCGCCTTCTTCAGCGTCATCATGCGCTCGTACAGACCGGTCTTGCCGTCCTTCGTCTCATCGTTGCTCTCGAACGAGCTCAGCTTGCCCTTCTTCAGCCAGCCGAAGGCGAAGATGACGTGCGTGCACAGATCGGCCGGTATGTCCTCTGGGATGAACTTGCCGAGCTTCGTGCGGTACTGCGACCAGTTGGTGTAGTAGCAAACGATCTGTCGGAGTGGGAGCGGGAGCGTGAAAGACACATGTAACACCGGTTGCATACATTTAGGCGCCCCTTATTTACCTTGTAGCCATCACTGTCGACTTGCGATTTCTTCGACACGAGCGCGGAACTGGCAGCACCGGCTACAACGGCGGTACCGGCAGCACCAGCCACCACCGAGCCGCGCGTTTTCGTACGCACGCGGAATCGGTTCGTGGCAGAGGCGGGTGCCTGATCGGAACGATCCTGTGCCTTCTTTACCGGGATCTGATTATCTTCTGGCTTCGCTACGGACGACTTGAGGTTTGTGGGTCGCCGTATTCTTCGCTTTGCTGTAGTTTTGGATGAAAATAAAAACGGTTTTATAATGTAGTAAATTTACATACTATTTTAACTAAATCTTGTGCTTTTGAAGGTTCAGGATTCCCAAGCATTTCACTGTTGGGGATTGTACGGGTAGTGTCAGATAGAATGAATGCATTTCAGGGCGTAGGGCACTGTACTTACAAAACAAAGTCACTTTCAAACTAAATAGGGTTCGATATTAATGATTGGTAGCATCAGCAATCAGATACTAATTTCTACATCACTGTCATTGTTTTTATGTAGATACAGACATCAATTCAGACATCAAACGCTCTCCAGATGCAGAAAAATTAAGAATATCATATTATTTTGTCTTTTAAAGTCTATATGCTCAACAATCATCTTTTCCTCATCTAGAGGCTTAATTAATGGCCAATGGATAAAAAGGTTACATAAACAATTGTAAGTTTATTGTGCTTTAAAATCTGAAATAATTGATAATCACTTTTTACGTCTGTTATATCTCAGTCACGCTGTATTTTTACATTCAATGGCGTTATTAGCTTGAAATTAGTATGCCATAATCTATTATGAATTTAATTTTAATATTACTTCTTTATTATTGTATTGCTAAGAGCCGATGATTTCAAAAGGGAGATAAAACCTCTCGCCCGGTGATTAGTCAAACCTGAATGTGAAAAGTCATGTTTGTGACTGGCATTATTATTCGATTGCTGGCAGCCTAGTATGTAGGCTGTGTTGGTTTGGCGTTAATTTACGAACGAACCAAAACTAACCAACCAACCAAGTGACATTCTAGTGTAACATGGTATTGGCATATATGACTAATTTTCCATGCACCGGACACCATAATAAATCTACATGATGTATCTGTGACCTTCCGAGGTGATAAATGCTAGGTTCCATACACAAAAGTTTACAATAAATTATGCCAACACGAAATGGCACAAGCGGGTGGTCAACCGGGGAAAAGGTCCATACTTACTTTGGGCACTGTCTGTCGCTTGGGAGAAGATCGCGATGAGGATGCATAGCACTATCGCTATTCTTAGTATCCGTGGCGTTAACTGGTGGGAGAGGAATAGAAGAAAAAACAGAATAGGTTACACATTAATACGCTGCAGCTTATGGGACCGCGTGTGCGTTTGAAGTTAAATATGGATAACGACAGTTTGTCGAAGCGATTGACACGCAACCGTCGGTTCACGGCGAAACCATTCAGCACCTTCCTCGGGCCGACGCGCTGTCGACACCTGCAACATATCTGTTAGCAGAGTCCCGAAGAACGCAAAACGATCGCTTTGCTTGCGTTGCAGCATTGCAGCGGGGAAAATGTGAAGATCTCTAATTAGACCCACTTGTTTCGCTATTGTTTGTCAATTCATCTAGATTCGCCTGGCGCGGATCCACCCATCGAGGGCACCAGATGCGTTATCTAACCGTCCGTCGGCCCGGCCCGGGGTTAGATAATCGATCGACGTCTCGTCAAGTTCACAGCGTCATGACCCGTTTCTGGTGAGAACGGGCAAAATCAATCGAGCGTTGCCAAACAGCGGTTCGGTTGAAGCCAGAAGAAGCAAAAAAAAACCCTCTTCTCGGCGCATCTGTTTCAACGTTGCGATCACACGCGAGTGAGAGTGTCTTCACGATCGCCGCGGCTGAAACAATCGCTCGCCGCGAAGGTAAGGTGAGACGAGGACGACGATGTTGCAAATGGATGCTGAACCGAGCGTATACGAGTATACGAGGCGGATAATTGGGTCGAGTTGATTAATAGATTCGGTAGATTCGGAACGGCGTGTTGATTATGGTTGCGATCGTGGCCGCACGATAAGCGACGAACCTGCGATTGCGAGCCGAGGTATCCATAGGTGCGCATGTGCGGATGGTGTTTTGCATTTGAATTCCACACATTCCGTGCAGTAGCGAACCCAGTTCCGTGCGGCTGAACCCATCCATCCATCCATCCATCGTGAAATGCAAGCCTCTCATATCGGTAATCCTCCTGGCCTTTTCCGACCGTACCGTACGGGCAAAAAGCATCTTCAGAATATTTGAAAAAGTCATCAAATGCCACGGCAAAATGTCGAGGTGGTAATAAACATCTATTAGCGCAGCCGTGCCGTGTAGGTAGTAGCATAGCAATCCGCACGATCGGTGAGGAGTTTTGTTCTGTGAAAGTTAAGCGAACGAACCACAAATCCCGCAAGTCAAAGTTTGAACATTATCGTTTCACTTTGACCTTTTCTCTAGCACACCAAAATTGGACTTTCTTCTCACTGTGTGCAGCCGTGTTGGTGGCAGCACGCTTCAAGCTCTCAGGTGGCTTGCTCGAAGGCAGAAGCATCGGCCCCAATCGATTTGTACTTGACCGCAATTGGTGCGAACGAAGCGACGTCACAAACGCCACTTGGACTGATCGTGCCGTTCGATGCACGACTCCTCAGCTGTGCTGCTGCTGCTGCATCGCAGCGTTTTAAGACCGATTGGTTCTTCAACTGCTGCCGCAGCTGCGTCAGCCAGCATTCAGAACGAATCAGTTGCAAATCTAGAACGCGAACGGTTTGATCGATCGGCTGCAGCTGTCGTCACTGCACGTGGCGCATACTTGTTTGAAAACCGAAAAAAAGATTTATATTCGATTACCCGCGATGGCGCATTGCATAAAACGGTCCGGTTGCGATTTGTGCGAGTGTGGCCGGCTTTTCAAAACACACACAACACTACCAACGCGGCCGAGCGCCGAAAACTAAGAAGCAAAAGCGCATTTTTCACCCATTTTCGAGCACAGTGCAGAGATTGCATAAGCCCGTGGCGCCCGTGGCGGGTTACATTCGCAGCCGTGCCGGCTGGCTTTTCGGGATTATGTAGCGTGTAAAGGAGTCTGCGAGACTAGGAGGAGCGAAGCAGCAAAAAGAAAGAAAAAAAAAACCGATCCACGCTGAAAGTTTTCGGAGGCAAAACGAACGCGAACCAAACTGTCCAATTTGCCACAAATCACAGCGCGGTGGCGTGCGCATTATCACACAATGAGCCGCAGACTCCGCAGGCTTTGGTGGCCCGTTCGCTGTTAGACGGTTTCACTACTTCATTTCGGTGCGCTCGTTAAAACGGTAGTACGCAGCACGGTGGGCTGCCCGGCAAAAGGCCAATAGCGCCCACCACCGCCGAGGGACGGGGTTTGATTTGGTCGTTTTTTGTTTTGCATCTGTCGCTGAGATAATTACTTAAACGGAGCTGCGACGGCGTGAACCGTGTGACGACATCGGTGGCTTTTCGTTGCACGTTGTTGCAGTCTGTTCTAATACCCGGCAAATCGGCTCAAGGATGCGATTTCAGAGTGCGAAATGTCAACGTGACGGGTTGGTGAGTGGGTGGCTGGTGGCGAAGAATGGCGTGGCATTGCTGAAACGCTTCCTCCATGCGGTGGTGAGTGGATTAGACGTGTACTTTCAATGTTATCTGCTACGTTTCTTTGCCTAAAGTGCAAATATGGTCGTTCTCTTAATGGCCATTGCTGCATGGATTAGTCAGAATTGATCGTAAGAGAGGTGCCTTATTAAGTTTTTTTAAATGAACTTCTAAAGAAGAATATTTAAGATTTTTTTTAACATTAAGGATTTTTTTAACTTTATTTTGTTCTATTAATTCAATTGAAAATGCCCTAATATCATTATCTCAATTTTTAGAGCAACTTATAGCGTTAATAAGGCATTCCTCTGAAGCACCAATGTTTCAAAAATGTCTAATAATAATATATTTTTACCATTTTCCATTTGGTAAAATGAAGCTTAAAGATAAACCAACTTTGTTCTAAGACTTGTACTAAAACGGACAATGGGATAGTATAGCATTGTTCCTTTGTCGTACAATTTATCGCTTGCCTGTTTGCCTTTGTCAACATCAGCTTAATTATTTGCTATTTTGTAGTTCTAACGAAGATTATTATGAATCGGGAAGAACTGAAAGGGAACGAAGAAGAAACTAAACCAAAAATTTACCGAGGATAGTTCTGGAGATTTCAAGATAAATTTTCAAGTCCAAGAATGAAGTCGATGAAAGAAGAAAATCTTCTAATAGGAAGAGTTTTGAAAGATCCAATGAAACCGTTTCACATTAGTGAAAATTTAAATGGTTGAAATAACTGATATGTTAAAGATTTCTTGCGTATATCACATGCTGCTTGTATTACAAAATATTGGATAATTGTTAAAATTGTGAACCTTTCGTATAGCAACAAATTATACAATCTGCGCCACAAATCATTCCAAAGTTTTAATATAAAAACTGTCATTTTTTAAGTTTTTTATGAGGTTTGTTTGGAGCTTTCGTTGGACCAATACCAACTTTTACAACACTTTAACGTCAATCAGCTCACACCACAAATTACTCGCTCTTTGAGAAAGATAGATCGACATCTGGTAAGCACCCCTAGCGTGCTAACTACCTAACCCACAACAGATTGCACGTAGAAGAAATCGCGATAAATTTGCAACATTGGGCACACTCCGCAATCTCCATCGTCTGGCAGGGTGGTCCGAATAAGAAAAGCCACCAGTTGAGCCATCCAATCTAACCTCTTTACGGTGGCTTCCATAGGGCGACGGCTGCAGCAGCAGCAGCAGCAACACCAAGCGCCCAGACAAGTACCATCCTCCAAAGAGCAACCCTTTTACGCAATAGATTTTTCAGCAAGCTCATTAGCATATGACACTCCATCATGGCGCGTTGTTTGATCATTCTCTCACGACTCTCACGACGAGTTTGGCTATTATTATCGATGCCGATGTTATCACGCGTCGAGGTGCGTGCGGTTGGCGCGGCACGGCGCACGGCTGCAACATTCCCAGCAAACACGAGCCGGAGCCGGGGAAGCAGCGCGAAGAAAGCCACAACCAAGATGCCCACATTCCCAGGTGTGTTGCCACCGTGTAACGCGTGCCCGGCGGGAGGTGGTGAAGATGCTGGCGGGCGTTGAAAAAGTGAAATCTCTCCGTCGTGCGCACCAACGCCACGGTGGTGGTGGTGAAGCTGGAGGAGTCCACGCAATATCCAGACGGGCCGGCACCGAGAAAGAGGCGCCAGTAAGGATGCTTCTCTAATGGAATGGAACTGCGCTACCGAAACAGGGTGTCACGCTTTTCCCAACGTAACCACCGCCAGGTGCTGCCAACTTTCATCCGGGAAAGACAGCCGGAATGGCTAATGGAGGGTGCCGGCGTGACTACGACTTGGGAGCCCTCCGGAGAGATGCGCTAGCCGGACGGAGTTCGCTGTTGGTGTTGCTGGGACTGGTGGGCTTTGTAATAAATCATTGTTTCAAGATGTTTTTTAATATTTATTAACCATTACGGAGGTAGGAGCGGGTGTTACGTGGGCATCCGGGCATGTTTGGAGAGGTGTCAATGCAGAACGAAACATGCTTCGTCAGCGCGCCTTTGCACGTGGCAGCGTACGGGGAAAAAGGGCCGCCCAGATACAAACCACCGCGTCACTCAACCTGTGACTTAATAGCAGGTGAAAGTTTCCCGGTGGCGTTCACGACCGGCCAAGAATCACTGACCTACCGTAAAGGCAACACCCTTGCACGGGACACAAGCGCGTGGACGCATGCGCGTTCCGCAGCAGGCACCAAGCAGCGGAGCTCAGGGTACAAGCCCACCTGTCCAACATCCCACAACTGTCACAACTGTCATCCGTGTGCAGCCGAGCGAAAACAAACGCTTCCCTTCACCAGGAGCCCAACACCGTGCGGGAGCAGCAGGTTGCTTTGATTTTCGTTGGGTACAGTATCATTAGCATAGTTCCCAAACCCTTTGAACCCCCGGCACGTGCAGCACTGACTGACAGCTCAATTAACTTTTCCATCAGAGGGCCTTCTGCTCAATCAAGCGTAAAATTGTGATTTTCTATGTAACGGGAGCGCAGGAGTAGTCGGAGTAGTCGGACATTGGACGTCCCGACTCTAGACGCGTGTATGTGTGAAGCTGTCAAACGGTTGCTATCGCGACCGTCGCTAGGACTCCACCGTGCAGTCATGCGTGGTTGGAAGGAAAAGCCGCTCCTGGTGTCTTGCTCAGTCCGGGGGGGAAAAAAGGAAAACGTCACGTTGAAGATAGCGAACAGTTTCGCCGTCTCTATTTACTCTCGCGCGTGAATGCGTTCCAGCGCTTGGGGCAAAACAAAAAAAAAAAGCGCTAATTGGAGCGATTTTGGGACTTCAATGTTCACTGAGGCAGAAAACTGGAGACACCATGGCCCGGGTTGCATGCGAAGGAGGAGGTCGATGGGAACGTGTCCGCGTCCTCCCCGCAAAGGGACCACCTTCGGGCGATCGACCCGACCCGGGCATGGCATCCTGGTGCGGTGGAAATCAAATTATTCACGGTTCGCTGCGTCTGATCGGGGGCCCTTTCGAAATCGGGGCCATGGCCCGACGTCCGGATCCGGCTCCGGGTTCAGGGCGGGTGCACGCGACGACCTTACCGGCCAATTTCTCCGCCCGCGTTCACTGTCGGCACGTACGGCTTCTTTACGCTTTCTCCCGGTTTGTTCAGTTGTGTTTTGAAGAGCGAAGCGCATGCGTCAGGCGGCGCCCATCGAATGACAAGTACCTTCCCCCTGAAGGAACACACCGTCAGCTGTGTTGCGAGGCGTTTCCGAAGGACCGTGATTCGGTTGTGCACTGAAATGGAGCGAAATTTCGGTTCTGCTCGCGTTTCTGGCTGACTGAGTAGGAAGATTTCGACGCTTGCGGGCACGGGAAAGCAATCCCGCCGGGAATACCCACCACTAATTCGACTAATTCGAATGCCCCCTAGGATTACGGTGCAGCCAAGCGTGAAAGATAGAATTTCCCGACGCCAGGAGCGCATACCGGCCGGGTAGCAGGAT
Organism: Anopheles dirus; assembly: GCA_000349145.1. Classification (NCBI taxonomy): domain Eukaryota; kingdom Metazoa; phylum Arthropoda; class Insecta; order Diptera; family Culicidae; genus Anopheles; species Anopheles dirus. Next base: position 1,661,702 of record KB672902.1, on the reverse strand, counting down.
GTCAAATTTCCCCTTGACCGAGCGCTGGGTCTCCGCTCCGGTGTTCGGTCATGCGTAAAAGATGCAAAACAAATCCCCACACCACTCCGGAGCTTGGCTGGCATAAAATAATTGCGTTTACTATTTCATTTCTAGACGGAAAAGCGAAATATGCAGCACGTGGAGCTAGTTGCCATTGCGAATTATCGTAATTTGGAAGTTTTCCACTTTGGAAATTGTTCACTCGAGCGTGAAAAATAGAATTTTCCCTGCCGAGGCGTGCAGGTGTGGCTGGAGGACACGTTCGCTCCGGCTTGGAGGAGAGTCACAAGACGCACGGTGGACTCCAGGCGCACTCATGCGTACAAACGTGTTTATCCTTTCATGCGAACAGCTGATCAGGGTATATGTATGTACGTGGTAGTGTGATTTCTCCTGTTCGCTCACCAAAAACAAACGTTAACGTGCATCAAAAGTTTGAAACTATAATTTCAACACTTTTGAACACTATCAATCTTTCAGTAAGATAGTCACTTAATTACTTTTGTAATTTTTTGTAGTTTTTTTACATAAATAGCATGCTTTTTTACATTTTATATAATTTGTACATAAATTTTAAATGCATTTTATAGTATTGTTTTATGTATTAAACTTTTTTTAATGATAAAAATTGCTGTTTAATTCTACCTTAGCTAATATTACAATTTACATGGTTACTTACTTCTTATGATTACTTAGTTTTAATCCATATCTAAATTGTCCCTGTTTATTTGTGTATCGGTTTCTTTACTCAATAGTTCTACGCAATTCGCAAATTATTTTAAAGTGCTGGTTTTTTTTAAATTTTATCTATTCGAAAATATTGTGAAAAACGTAAATCGTTCATACCCAAATTATTTTTTCCGACTTTCTTTTCTAGTTCAGATTTGAATGTTGCCCATTGTTGTTTGATTTTAATACAATTCGAAAAAGTGTGTTCAAAATCTTCTGTTTTTAAAATAGTTTGATATTCATAACTAGAGTAATTTACTAGAAATAATGTTGTCTAGCCTTTGTTTCAAATACACGATGAAAATAAATGCTGTTTTTCCTATACTATTATTCATGAGCAGGCTTATAGTTCTAGATTGTTGTTTTGCAACATATTGCACTCCTTAAATATAATAAATTACTTTTAAAATCTGGTTTCCATCTGCAAAAAAACTCGTTCAATATCTACAATCTAAAAGTACAGCGGAAAAAGCTTCATCTCTCTGTTTCAGTTCCATCTGTTCCCTTCTGACCGAAACAAGTGTCCTTGGAGCGGACAAAAAACGTGTCTGAAAGAATAAAACAAAACCAGCCCAAAACCACCGTAATGGTCTGCCCGCAAAACCTCTCACTCCATTAGCGGCTCTCCGGTTAGTTCACTTGCAGCAGTTATGAACGAGCTCGGCGCTCGAGGTAAATAAATCTTAAATCTCGAACAAAACTGTGAAGGTCGCCACCGGTTTGGGGCTGTATGCGCTCGTCCGTCCCGGACCGGACACCGAAGCGTGCAGAAGGTGTCGAACTTTACAACGGCAGTTTGTTTTCTGTTTTTAGAAGGGCATCGTGCGCGCCCAGGACGCATGCGCGGCGCACACTTCCTGTCGCCGGCTGGTGTACGCGACGGAACCGTAAGGTTCGATGGTTTTCCCGCATGGCATTGTCTAAAGAAGCGGAACATTGAGATTCGCTCCGAGCAGGGTCGCATGGCCGTTTTGGGTGGATGATGTTTTTGATTTTTTGAGCCCTCCCCCGAAGGAGCCATCTAGATCGTGGCAGGTGGAAATTATGGTAAAATAGCGAAAGAGAGACCGAGACAACCGAGTGAAGCTGATGTTGCTGCTAAACGCACCCGAGTTCCGATAATCGTTCAATCATGTGCTCAGTGATGCGAAAAATGCGATTCCCTGTCGGCCAGGCGCTCAGCGTCGGCTGGAGGAGGTGGTGAGTTTTTCTTCCATTCGGCCGGCTCGCAGAGACTCCGCTGTTCAGTCATGCGTAAATGGTACCTTTGACCCCGCTCGGCATGCGGAAGTGTGCGTGACCGTGCGCGTGGGGAAGTACACGAACGCTAGGGCCGGAAAATGTCCGGGCCCGGTGGTGGGTGTTATCGGACCGGGTGTAATTATAATATCGCTCGTGCCGTGACGGAACCCACCGCACAAGGATGTGTTTGTGCGCTCGGGTTCACTGGAGCATGAATTATGATTTCATTTCACCAGGCTAGCAGGCTTGCCAGAGCGTTGTGGTGGTGGATTTTGGGTACTTTTCTCCTTTTTTGTATATGGGTGGACTTGTTTTCGTCGACACTAACAAACGCGGGCATAGCATTAACATAAGGTAAATCTTATCAATGTTTTATGGAAATACTGAACAAATTCAAATAAATGTCACTCATGAGAGACTTATTCAGACTTATAAGACTTACAAGATTCTCATAATTATAATTATAAAATAAATATTAAATTTGTAAGTCAAGTCAAGCAATTCCATATTGAAATGTAGCTTTTGCAAGCCATTTAATTGAGGATTCCGTTCCCATATTCCATAAAAAAGGCCTGAATAAATTAAATCACCCACCCAACCGAAAACTCATCCGTTTTCCCAGGTGAAGGCTCTCGCACGGGCTCATTTCTTCCTAACCGCTCGGAATGGAAGCGATTGATAATTTTCCACCACTAAACACACTGATTGATGGGCGAGGAGCTTAATAGCCTAATTGCTGGGACAACATTCATTTTCCTGATTACGTTTGGCATTTGTTTCCTCATTTCAATTTGAACACGATACGCGTGTTTGCATTTGTAAGCAAGTGAGTGAAATTGCCCAGGCACGCGTAGCTGGGCAACGTTCGCAACTATGTAGCACCTCTCGCCTAGGAGGCAATAGCTGTGCAATGAGGCGTTCACTGGCAGAAAGCTATTTCTGATATGCATAAGTGGAGATAACTTAAAACTTTGAAATGGACGAAACGCTTACATGAAATTAGTGACGAAATTCCTGACACAAATCTCATCTGATTGAATTTCTAGCTCACCTTAAGATGCGGTGTCCAAAGCCGCGGAGGGTCAGTTTCAATGGCGGCCTGCGGGTGCATAGGATTGTACTTGACATTGCAGGTTTGTGCACGGCACACAGACACATCGATTAAATAACTGGCCGATTGCGCGAGACAAATCGAGAATGTTCTCGTTGTTGATCCAGCTGTGTTTGAACGAAGCTCGACACCGGCGTTGTATGCACGGTTGTACTGTGCGGGTCTAGTGAGACTCTTGATCTTGAAGTCGTTTGAAGGCACAAGATTACGCCATGAAGCGAAAGGCAACAGTTTTTGTGCTCATGTTCATCATACTGCCCTTTGTGAGTGTTTAGTTTAGTGAACATAATGCTTTGTCGTGATTTGAATTCGATTCGAAACGTCTTCTTCAGGTCTCGGGTGCTCCCACATCAGAACCAGCCGACTCCACGCCTGTGTCGAGAGCGATCGCCCTCATCCATCACCTGACCTATCTGATCGACTATCTCGTGCAGTATGTGCTCGGCAGGGCGCACGATCGCAAAACACCCCCGGAAGCGGCCGACTACTATCGGGCAGCCTTGGTCGAGGGCAAGAATCCACCGGGACAGGACGCGAACGGCCTGAAGCCGGATAATGGGCGCGCCCGGCAGGAAACGGAAATCATACAAAAGATGATGAGGGTGTAGCAGGCTGGTCGGAAAGTAAACGATTCATGAGAAGTACCCTGCCCCCCCTCCCCAGTGTCTCCACACCGATGACAAAATGGCACCGATCATTAGGGCACGCGACACCGTTCGAACGGTCGTGGGCAGCGTGGTGGAAAATTTTAATAACTAACCTCAATAGATCACCGGGAGATTCGGACGCTTGGCCGTCTCGGGCCGGCGCCAATCCTTGACACGATTCGGGTGGACCGTGTGAGTGTGAGTGTGCGGAGTGACATCGGCAATATATCGTCTTCGAAATCGATCGCTTCGATGTCCATCAGCCGAACTGGCTGGTACGCTCATTAGTATGCCCGGACGGTCGTAACGATCGGTTTAGGTTCGGACTGCTTGGAAGTTGTGGCAGGTGCTGCGTTTGGGTGTGAGAGTGAACGGTTGGGCCATTTTGGTGGTTGGGCCTGTTTCGTGGAGTAGCTGAAGTCCAACCGAAGCGTTTGTGATCTTGAAGCCGTAGGCTTGAGCCTAACCTCTCCTACAGCAGACACTCCTTGTTCTGATCCCGAGGAATGCTGCGGTCTGGGTGTGGACAGCCAGTGGCAGCTTTTTTCGGCAGGCTCGAACTGTTTAAAATTAATTGCACGCAGACTTTCGGTGACTGTGAGTGAAAAAAAACTTCTTGCCCGTTCAAAGAATAAGAACAATACCGACCGTAGTTTGGAGCGCGGTCTTGCCGCCGCAGTGTTCTTTCCCACTAGCTTGCAACGATCACCTGAAAGGCCCCCCCACCACCCCCCACTGTATGGCAGTGGGAGCGGGTGGGCTGGTTCACGCCATTCTGCTTTCGATCCGGGCACCGCCAAGGTGATCCAGTTCCCGCTCATGCGATCGATTCGTGTGAGCGCGGCTCTCGAGCTAAGACAGCCACACCAGCCCATTCTTGCCTTGCCCGTGGGGTGGGAGCTTTGCGCTTTGTGTGCGGCCTGCCCTGCCACTAGAGTTCGGGTTTTTTTTTGCTCTCGTGCCGCTTGCATTTGCCACGGCTTACCGTTGCGCACTTGCGCATTGGACAACTTTTTCGCTTTTGTTCTCCACCGTCCAGGCGGCTCGGGCGAGGCGGACCATTCCAGCGGCCAGTCCGGTTTGGCCGGTAGGCAACACTTTGCGGCGATTGCGTAGATCGCTGTGCAACGCGATTCCAGCCCGCTTCGGCAGCCTCCCTCGGGCTCGACCTTTCGCACACGGCACAAGGTCTTCCGGCCCCGGGGGTTGCCCGGGCGACCGGGTCGACATTTGCGTTTGCGCGTGTGCGTTCGCTGGAAACCAGAACGGAAATGGCAAAACAGGTAGAGGTTTGCCGACCCGAACGGGAAGTGAAAGAGCAACGCGTTCGCTGTCGCTCTTCCAGAACGGAAGATGTTAAGATGCCTCGGAAGATGTTAAGATGTGTTATGGGCCTCCGTTCTTTGGGCTGAATGTCACACCGAAAAGGTTCTTCTGGCGGCTACCGATCCCCGTGCCACCTTTACGATTTGCCATGGGCCAAGACCTTTCCAGCTCGCGTACTGGATCCCACCGGGTTGCTTATTGTTGTCCGCTGTCAAACTGCTATCGCGATGACAGTTAGTAAACGTCAATTACTACCCGCGACGGCGCGTCAAATGTCAATAGCCGCACGGGTTCGGTTGTTTACTTCAATCGAACGGCTGTCGGCGAAGATATTTCGGATGAAACGATGCGCTTTTTTCAAATCGCTCTAATCGTTTCGGCCTTCTGCGTCTCTGCGGCGGGCGCAATCTAATCGTGTTTGTTTTCATGCCAGTGACAGTCGCTGGTTGATGGTTTCTTGACAAATCCGACCGATGACAGGTGTTTTTGGCGGTTGACTGATCGCGTAAACATTGCTTAGAAATTTAGACATATCTGATGGATCGCTGACGGTAGAGTATGGATGTCACCGTGTTTGATTGGTGGTGGATTGCACTTTTAATTACGCCAAGGTCTTGCAGGCAATCAAATGGCCATTTGAGGATGGCTCCGACAATTTGAAACGGTCGACAGCTTTTTGTTGTATTCATATTGATTATCTTACGTATAAGGGTTAGTGCAATAGTTTTTTTTTTCAAAACCAAAGTCTTCTGTGCTATTCACGATATGTTGAAAGTATAAAAGATTATATGACATTGATTGCGTTATCGTTTCTTTTAGTGAATAGAGGTAGTTTTATTTATAAAATATCGGGGAAACCAAATTGTTTATCTTAAGGATAAGTCCTTGAATTGTCTGATTCCTGTTCAAACAATCAATTGTGTCTTATTTTTTAAACAATCTCAATATTTTTGCTTTTCTAGAGAAGACTGTACCCAACCAGACACGCATAGTTAAGAAGAATCATTAGAGATGATTCATGAATCGGATTATTTTGCCTTTTTTGTAGTTAAATAGCAAACATTAACCAACCAGCCAGTGAAAATTGATTCATTTAAAAATACAGAAAATCAACCAACTCGTTAAAATTGATTAAAACGTAACGCACTTCGCTTGACGCTTTACGTCAGATCGTTAAAAGCCCTGCTGAAGTTTGGTACAAAAACAATCCACTCCACGGTTGTAACGCAATCGTTCAGCTGCTCCAACCGGTGACGCGTGTCTGTTTTGACTACGAAATACGCCTCGAAAGCGCGCCCGCTCGAACCATTGCCCAAGTGTCCCCAAGTGCGCTCGGGGTGGGCCCAGTTTCGTGTCTGGGCCGTGCTGACCACTCGACTCCGGCCGAAGAAACCGGTCACCCTACCGTATGATTAAGCATTCATTGACCTCCTCCGGCAGACGGCGGCAGCCAGGGGCCGGCGGTTCGTCATTAGATTCGGCCGAGCTAGCCGAGAAGCGGGATCGGAAAGGTCGAAGCATTTCAGCTGAACTTTTACTACGCCCTTGGACCGGAGGGTTTGGAAAACGATGCTCAATTAACATTCGATTGATCGTTCGAAAAGTGCGGCATGAAAGATGAGATCTTCCATCGTGCATCACACTCAGGCCTAGTCGCTGAACGATATGTGCTGAAAGTGAAATAATAGAGCGATCGTTTTGCCCGGTACGTAATTCTCTCCGCACGTTCCACTTTCATTCTTTAAAGTCTTCATTTAGTCGGCGGAGAAAAAGACACCTCACTATTACTTCATCGCCGTCGGGTCGACGCAGGCAGGAGGATGAAAAATCGCACTCTCCCATTTAATGCCCCATCATCATGATCGATCCAGCCCGCTCAGCGCTCGTTCCCGAAACGTCGGCATGCAGTGCGCCGAAAGCAACGACCAAAACTCCAAAATATCGATGCCATAATGCTTGATGGATTTCTCCACCTTTCTTCCCATACGTGCGGCGGTACGCACATTCCCGGAGTCTCGGAAGCACCGCGCAACATCCCAAAAATGGCCGTCGCGTCGCTGTGCCGGTTACGTTACGCGCGGCGTTGCGTTACGCGCGAAGAGGACGCCCGCACAGCACCGGGCACCCGACTTTCTTTCTGTCGCGCATGCCATTAATTACGGTGCGGTTCGGGAGAGGGAGAGGGGACAGGCACGGCACAAAACATGATCCTCACCGGGCGCGCTCGCGCGCGCACACCGGTGCGACCGGATGCGAGCGGATTGACAGGTTCGTCACTTATTACATCGCAGTCAACAACACCGAAACCAAAATCGAAAGACTTCGAGAGAAGTTCTCGCACGGGCAAGTGACGAACCTTTCGTGTTTCGTTGCTGCGATCGTGTACGTTCGGGACGAGTACTTGAGCGGCTCGGCGCTCGTTAAGGGTTACGGCAGGGCCTGAAGGTTAGCTGGGGTTGGTGGGAGAAGGCGGCGGAATCATCATCCCACCGCTGCTCCCCTAGCTAACCAGCCGTGACGAAGCGGCGGTTGCGTGGCGCTCGGGACGTTGGTGCGGGATGCGGTAAGCGATTACTGGGATGGAAGATGAAAGCGAAAGTGAATTACGACGACCGGTTGTCTGCCGGTTGCTGCCCGCAACGAGCCGTACGAGCCGTTTTCGGAAAAGGGCCCCAACGGCACCGAACGTCGGAACTCGATCGGTTCGGAACGGGGTGGAAATGGAAATGATGATGCTGCTGCTGCTGCTGCCGTTTTCTTCCAGCGAGCCGCCACTTTGCGCAACCTTCACGCTGAAGGTGGGGACCGGCAATGGGATACAATGAACCGGAAGTGTGGCATCCAATCCGCGCGCAATTGTGGCATCGTGAGAACGTTGGAAAAAGTGCACTCTCCGATGACTTTTGACCTTTTTTGTCAGTTCGGGTTTTGCCTCGCCGGGGCTGGACGCGGTGAGCCGAGGTTCGTCTTTATCTGTAATGATGGTGCATTGTTGCATTTACTCATTTCTGTTTTGGTTGCGCGGCGGAGGCCTTCTTCCCGCGATCGCCTGAGTGACTTCGGGCATGACTAGGCAAATGGATGATTGCTTGCGGGATGCTCGTTGTTGAGGTTGGAAGCAAATGTTCTCACCTTAGCGCCGATGTGGAGTCAACGAAAGTGAAATTTGTTTCACACGGTGTAAGGCGTGTTTAAGCAAACGGCCTCAAGTAGATTCCGTTGCTAATTCCTTGCCAGGGAAGCAATAAACCGTTGGCTATTATTAACAATTTTTTAAAAGTGGTTCCAATATCTGATCCCGTCCATAAAGAGAACGATTATTTTTCATTTTTTAAATAAGAGTTTGAGTATTTTGATTTTGTAATCTAACAAAATGCAGATGTGATGAGATCCATGTTGTATATATCGTGTTTTCATCCGTTTGATACACTATCATATCTTTTTTTTATCGCCTGCGACATAAGATTTCGTCGCTTTCCCGGCATGATTTGCTTAGAAAGCAAATCAATTAAAAAAACATTTCTTATGTATTAGTTGTACAACTTGAGTTTGATCTATTAATCAGACACCCGCAAGATGTACAAAAACCACAATTTACAGTGTCAAATATTGACTTATATGTTTGCATGAAGATTTTTTGAAATAAGTCGTTCGTTTCTAAACCGAACGAATCAGCCGAGTCCCTAACATTGTGAAATGGGAGAAAATAAAAAAATAATATGTTTTTTTTTCCTCCCGTTCAGAGCTGTTTAGTGCAACTGAATGAAAGAACTTTTCCCTTTAGTCAGCTTTTAATGATGAAAAAGACTTAAGATTTTAAATATACATTTGATTCGCTGTATTTGATTCCAGCATCGCATCATTCCTTCACCGATCATTAGAAACGGATCAACGTCTCATAAAAACACATAAATTTTCATCAATTCCTGTTTGACCGGAACCGGTGTGGTATTTTCCAAACAATTCACTTAATCATCCAAAGCGAATCAGGCTAACAACGACCCCCATTTGTCGCCAAACCAGTTCCATTAAAGATGATCTTATTACTTTTATCGCAACTTTCAGCAATTTGCTGAAGCCGGAACAGCCCGTTTCGTATTTTTCAAACGATGATCTAATGACGATAATCTCGTACGATGATACATCTTTAAAACCGGTGCCCAAGACCGCAGAGGATCACACATTTTATTGTGCATCAGTTTATGGACGCACATTTCGGAACGTCCTCAAAACAGAGGGAGAGAAACAACACGAGTTCCGTGAGCTCAAAACAAACGCAAACAACAGTGCAATAAACAGCGTATTGCAAAAACCGATTTCAAACGTTTTCGCGTCGGCAATCGGAGGACATGGTACTTTCATGCGGAGCGACAATACATTACTGTCCAGCCCCGATAGTTGGTTTAATTCGGTTCGGCCAGCGCTAGCCAGACAGACTAGGCCAATAAGTTCGCGGTTCGCGCGGTTGTGTCACTGTGAATGGAATAGTGTACAGTGCCGGGTTGCCGAGCGCAATTCACCTGCAAGCGAAACCGGACTTCGACGGTGGCCGGTCGTTGGACTATGTTTGGGAAAGTTAATTATGCACTCCGTCGGCGTCGTCGTCGTCGTCGTCGTCGTCGTCGGCGGCGGTGTCGTTGGGTGGCGGCTTTCGTTTCGGTTCAAACTCTATTCTGCTCCCACTCTCCCGGTCGGTTCGATTATTTTTTCACTCCATGTCTGCGTCTGAGGCCGGCGAGTAGCGAAATATTCACACGTCCCAAACGGAACGGAAGACGTGAAATTGATGCTCGGAAAAGTCGGTATGGCGGTGGCCCCCCCTGTGGTCGTCGCCAAAGCGCCCGCAAACACAAAGTTTCAATGACATCGATTTCTCGATCATTTTCATGCGGCAAGCGTGGCGTTTGCGGCCAGGCGCGCCCTGCAGTAATGACCCCTGCACGTCGTGATCATTCGTCCTCGGGTTACCGCTTTTTTTACTCCCTTAGAATCGCGCCGTACGAGTTGGCGGCCAACGGCTGCCTACAATCACGCTAAATTGGCAAAAATTATACACCACTTGCTACACGCGCGCGAAGGTGGGTGTGTGTTTAAATAATTGTTTGCGGGAAAAATTGTCACCCGCCCGGGCGCTGGCGCTGGTGGGTTCCATCATCAGCGAAAAGGAAATCGAAAGTGACACAGGCTGGCTTCCGCTGGTCGTGCGATAATTGCAAGTGCCAAATGATGGTAACCGCGACAAGCGACACGATTGCGCAGCGTCTTGTCTCGTACGGCTTTTTCTTACTATCTTTCGCGCTCTCTCTTTCTTTCTCTCTCTCTCTCTCTCTACATGCCGCTTTCTACTTGTGCTTCGGCTTATGTAACAGCGAAATTGTCGCGTGACTCTGACAGCAGGGCGACGGCACAATAGCGAAGCGAGGAGTGGAAAACGCACTCAAAATAGAAACAAAACAAGAAAAAAAAGGCACGCGTCAACGAAACACCGATCTTCGGGCGGTCTGATACGAATCGAACGGCGGTGGAAATGATTAACGAGCTGGCATGATTCGGCGGGACACTCCTTACGTGTCGACGGTGACGGATCAAAGGCCGAGCTGGGCTGGGGTTTGCGGTGGGAATCCCCGGGCAAACACCTTTCCATTCTCCGGCTTCGGTCGGAGTGGACAACTTTTTTCCCCACCATTATGGGAAAGGACCTTTGTTTACAAACATCTGGCACAGGTGCAGGAAATAAGGGTTGAAAGATTTTACAGCAAAAATCATTAAAAGGGATTTGATAACGTCTAGATCTAATCTTTATTCTTAAACGTCAAACTGAAGCCTATTTAATTGATTTTTTTCCTAACACCCTATATTGAAAAATCGAAGGTCTCCGATTCATCGATGAATGATATTCATCGGGAAAATAGGATTTATCCTAAGATTACTCTTATTTTCAAAAGCGGCCTGGTTTACATACAATATTTTACATCTTACATTTACATCTTTTACATCTTTACATATTTTTTTTACCTGGTAGGAATGATCTGGTCTAAGACTCCTAGTTGTACAAGTTATTAAACTTATTTTGATCACATAATATTAAAAACATGTTGAATCAATTTGGAACTTAATCCTTAAACAATAGATAACCACTCATAAGAGGGAGATTGGAACGTGTGCTAAGTCGAATTTAGAGCAAAGAGTGAATTGTATTTTAAATCAAATCAAATATCTTCGCAAATCAGAAATATTTAATCTGAATAATTCGTTATAAAAGTTGCGTATGCGAGCATTATTGTATTAGACAGTAAATGATTCAAAATAAAGCATTTATTTATGTTATCGTCAAGTTGCTTTCCCTTCATTCGTTGCACATATTGCTGATCGAGTGCTTATCAAAATTTAAGTAGGTTACTTGTACTAATATACCCATAAACATGTATATCCTATCGAATTAAACAGTTAATGCGCACGTTCCCTAACGTTTAAGATACTCAGATTCTAGACAAAGCGATCGCCTTATCAAACACAGATCTATTTCATAGCGCGCTTTATTCCAGACACCATTTTTGTCTTCCTGATCCCCGAGAATGATCGTTAATCGTCACAAATGAACCACGGGTCTACGACAGTACCCGGACAGTAGACAACGATCTGGTTGAAAAGTGGATTTAGTGTTTCTTGCAAAATCGTTGCGCGCCTCGATTCGCGCCAACAATAGCGCGAGGCACACCTACAGCCGGTGGACGAGTTCGTCGCACTCAAATCGCACAAAAACCAGCGAGAGAGAGGGAAGGAAGGAGAGGGTGTTGGTGTGTGCGTTTTGTTTTCTTCCTTTTTGTTTCGTCCGACCACCCGACTCCAGGTTGGCCGGCATAAATCAAACCGGTATTGACAGTGCTTCCGGTTCCTGGACGGTGGTGATGGCGGCGACGACGCCGTGGGAATGAAATTATGGACAATCAGGAATCGGCCATCCTGAGTGCCAATCGGCCAAACAGAGAAGGGAACGGCTGGGATCGGTTTCCAGTGCTGGGAATAATTTTCTACCGATATTTATCACAAACGGTATTTCTGTATCAGCTGGCTGTGAAAAGAAGAAACACAAGCTATAGAAAACCTCTCCGTGGAACATGTGAAACACATGGGACTAACACTCTCACTGCAGGGAGTTTCACGAGTGTGGTAAAACAAAGAAACGTAAAACACTGAAACCGAAAGGAAGTGGAAGTGAGAATGGTTTGGTGTGTGTGCAAAAACCGCCGACACGATCATATGCTTCACGGGGTATCACGTTTCATGCGGTTCAATATTCGGACTCGTATTCCGGATGTGTGAATGAACAATCGGATTTAACGCTGGCAGCTTTCGATCTTTGGCACATAAGCTTTGGCTGAAATTTCTCTGCGAGATTGTACACATGGCTCATATTTAGGGTAATTAACATCACATTATCATGTATCAGCTTACTGATGTTTGTCGAATCAGCTGCATTGGCTTACCTGTAAATATAAAAAGATATCAAAATTAACATAATATATTTTTACCTTAACAGACTCAGTTTCAACATGCTTATCCCGATAAACCCAAACAAAGCAATTGGTTAAAAAAATCAATAAAAACCACTACCAGACTTGTATTGTTCGAACGAGTAGATCTCACACTGCATGAGCTAAACGAAATGCGGAAATCATTTTTGTCTTTTTCGCAACATCTCCTCCGATTCATGCGACGGCGCTTACTCGGGTCTTTGCTGCCACGATCGCGTCGACTTTCCTTCAGCCTTCCGCGTATTATTCGACACGATCGACATGATCAGGGCGCTTGTTAGCGCGGGACATTCTTGTCCCTTTCGAGTTTCAAGCAGGGCACGTACGCTCCTAGCGGCAAACGAACCGACAGCCAAGCCCTTGTAGTTATGTCTCAATCTCGCTTGTGGCCGATCGCTTGCCTGAGAGGAGTGTCGGGAGCAATCGAACGCTCGTTGAAGTTGTAGAAGTAGTTGTAGTAATTGCAAAATAATTATCACATTTGATATCTGGATCAATTAATAACAGGGCTTGGTAACGGGTGGATTGGACTGTATTGCAGCATTTGGAAGATAAAAACGTACACTAATGAGTGATCTCTTGCCTCAACCGCTGCACCTAGGTTAAATTTAATCCCCGAAGAGATTGAGATTTCGTTTAACGAACCCTGTGATTATCTTTTTCCAGAGCGGCTGACTTTACGGGTCATAATTACCATAGGCTTATCCCTGTCAGTTTAATCGTTTCATTTTAAGACGAATGTTTATTTCCTGCAATTTCACCTTCTTCAATCACGTACTGACAGGCGCTTAAGTACACCTTCAACGAATGGAATGTCAAGAGTCGTTCCGTACTGATTGTGATATCCATTTCAAACGCATGGCTCTCTTTCTTGTCGCGCCAATGAACATCAGCGTCTCCTTATATCAACCGAACTACCGGACCAAGCTACCCCTCAAGGACAGGTCAGCAGGGTCATTTGTGGTGCAGCGACGATAGCTCGAAACTCCGGTGAAGCAAACGGCCAACCACTGCTCTTGAGGAACAGGAAACGCTTTAGCGCACAATGTTCCTCGCGTGAACTTCGTCCCCACCGGGATGCGCGCGCGCGCGGAGTGGGAACATAAATCCATATCGAACGCCTGTAAGCACACGTTGCTTTAAAGCGTCGTTTAGCGCTCACGCTGACAGCGAGCCGACAGATGGAAGGTTCGTCGCTTGAAATCGTTCTTCCACCGTACCGTACGCGGCGTTGAAGTCTTTCGTTTTTTTTTCTTCACCAATAGCTCACCGTCGTTTGACGCGACGCAGATGATGTTCGGATGTGCGCAAAAGTCACTAAAAGTCCGCCCCCTTCTTCCACTCGCTCGTCGCGCGTCATTAGGCGAGCCGTTCAAGTCGAAAACCTGTTTTTCCACCTCGAGTTTGGAGGATGAGCAGGGCGAACCGGTTGACATTTTCCGCGCGCCAACATCATTGCGTTGCGCACACGCCGCCTGTGGTTGTGGTTGTAAGTGTGCGTGTGGGATTTGGGGGTTTTTCAGTATTTATGTTTCGCCGTGTTTACAAACATTGGCACGGTAAATTTGCATTTCTAGCCGATATATTGGAGCCTGTTGTATTGACCAAACGTGTACGGTGTTGTTTTTCGGTTTGCGGAAGAGTCATTGTGCAAACTCGGAACAGTGATCTTGAGGACAAATAAGTCAATCGTAGAGGAAAGACAAGGTCTCGTTATGGTGAAAAGAAGTAGTAATGCGTCTCCTTGGAAATGGGTTTCTTTGAAACCAGAAAGCGATCGTTAAATGTCTTTCCTATGATTTAAATGCTAGAAAGCAGTGCGAATCTTATCTTTATTCACCTTTCGTGGGCTGCAAAACTTTCCCGAACGCTATCTAAAGCGCAAATCTACCACTACTGCCTCTCAGCAATAACAGTTTTGCCCGCCACGGGGAATGCATTTTCTCATTCATCTTTTCACCTAACGCGAAACCGTGTGTGAGAACCGCACCCCAAACTCATTTTCACCCGCCCGGGGACGGTAATCAAATTGATCGATCGCGCCGGCGCGATATGTTGGCACGTGGAAAAGTGGTGCAGGAAAAGTCTAGTCCCAAGCGCGCCCGATTACCGCGTGCGCGCCCGTGCTGGTGCGCATTCCGTAACCGGTGAAATAGTAAAAGTAATTCGCCCGTGCTGCCCCCTTCAAGCTGGCGATCGAAATCGAAACCAAATAAAAACGCAACGGCCGGTATGCGCTGCACAAGGAGAAAGAAAACAAAAAACGAAATACGTCGAACAGAGCAGTTTCGTTCGGCAGGGAAACTGGGTCGAATTTTACGGTGTTTCGCCCACAGTAACGCTGTGTTTGTGCGTGTATATATGGCCGTAAAATTGAAGTAATTTGGATGCCGGGTGAGAAAATTGAAGGTTTGTTCGAGCTCGTCTCGAAGGCGTGCGTCAAGAAAACGGCTAGAAAATGCAGTAGAAGATTCGCACCGACGATAGAAAGCAACGAGGTGACGCTCTCTCGCTGTTTGGTGCGGAACCGAGGAAAGTGTTGAGCAGCACAAAATTGCACTTGCAGGTGGAAGATAAACAAAATTGTTGGCGTGAAATGAACTCAAATCCAAAACTAGTGAAACGACATTTTGAGATGATAAGTGGAGAAGTTGTGAAGCAATTAACTTTAAGATAAACCTGGTCGGGAGTTGACAAGGAATATGCACAATTATCATTAAGGGGCAGGATTGATATTAAATACAATCGGGCAACGACATAAGGTTTAGGATGCCAACATTTGATGCTAATCTAACTTTAATTCCAAAATTTATCATTGAATCCGAAAGCAGTTTAAGAACGGTTCACTTCAAAACATGCATGAAAAATATATATTTTATATAATGGTTCTAATATCTAAGGAAGAGCCAAAACACTAATTGTGCATCACTAATTGTTATTTTTACCATTATATTTTTTGTTTTGTTTTAAGTTTGATTATGCTCGAGTTTGAAGAAGCAATGTGATATGAAATGTGTAAATAATACCGTTTCTTATCAGTTTTCAATAATTCAATCACCTCAATCCCCCAATCCTCAATCACCAAAGTCTTAAGTTGAGCTGATATTTCTTTATGGGATGTTTCAGTTTGTCTTGCTAAGATGGAAAATGTTTTAAAATATTATTTAACAATTGTTTAATAGCTTTAAAACTTTAAATGATAATCGCGTTCAAGTTAAATCGAACAATTTTATCAAAACTATTGCTAAAATTGATTGATTGTCCAAGTTTTTCATATAACTTATGACTTTATTATCATTCTAGAAAAAAATAATTAACCTTAGAGTGATAAAAACCTTTAACATTTCAAAATGTTTCGTTTCGGTAAGTTTTGATGGATTATTTAAAATGCATGAAATTGCATGTACAACCTTTAAGAGTTCTCTAACTGACGAAGTTTCTCTTTCATTTGGATCCAACTGCGTAAAGAACAGACGCCACTACCAAACATCCAGCCGCGGCGTGCCGTGCTTCGTTCAGCTCATGCTAACCCACCGGTAGGAAATTACGCAAAACGCCACACACCGTTTCGGTGCCGTACCACCAAGTGGC
>KB672902.1:1617389-1640724 GCA_000349145.1 Anopheles dirus | reverse complement strand
CGTAAATAAATAAATAAGCCGCCCGCGTCCCAGCGCCGCCCGGAGACTTGGCCCGGGCGGCAAGAAACGAACCCAGCTTCGGGAAGGAAATCGCTCGAAACGACGACGACGGCGATGGCGACGGCGTCGTCGTTCGTCGACGGCAGCTTTTACTTTCTCTTTCGATTGGCGTGGCGTGGCGTGCGTTGAAGCCCCCCCGGTGGTCAATTTTGCCGCAGCTGCTGCGGCGACGGATCGACACCAAGATCGCGATCCAAAGGCCATGCGAGCGTGCGCAAGGTTAGCATGGAGGATGAAAAGTTTCCAACTGGCCAGCGCAACCGTTCGGTACCGCAGCGCGGGGATCATCGGATTTCCTTTCGCTGCGCTGCGCTTTAAATACCGGCACGAACAGGAAAAGTGACCTTTGCGTGGCAGTGGATCGCAATTTTATCGCGCCTTCAACATATCTGCCTCGTTTCTTGCCTTCCGTTTTTTTTATGTGGCTCATAAAAAAGAGAGTAACCGTGGGGGATGATGTCCCTTCCGCGAGGTTCACGGGTTCACAAACGAACCAGTTTGCAGCGCCAGACGGTGATTGAAGCTTTTTTTTTATTACTTCTCTCCCGCAAGGTCACTGGTTTCCGTTTTTTTTTTCGTTACTTTTTTCCCAAGCTATCTCCCATGGTGTGTGTGTGTGTATGTTTGTGCGTTGAAAATAATCTGTTGCAAACCTGAACGAACCCGGCGGAAGTGATAAATAAAGTGGCGATCGTTAGACGAGCGAGGTGGTAAGAGAAACGCGCCAAACCCAACCCAAATGGGCGAAAAAAAAGAGCGAAACAAAAAAAATGACAAGTGAACGTGAATGGGTTGAATGAAAAATGGTATAACAATTTTCGTTTTCGCTTCCCATGGGGTGGGAATTCAGCTTGCAGGAGGGAGAGAAAGAGAAAAATAGACACAACTTAAAACAGTTGTGCGCACAATCAGCAGCAGGAGGTGGAGGCATTAGCATTATCTTCGATGGCCAAGCCTTCTTGGTGAGACAAATGCCTAATCTCGGAAAAGTTCAAACGCATTAGCATTCAAAGCGAACGGTAATCCGGAGTGCGAGAGGCTCGGCTTTTGTTGTGCACCCGGGGGTACTGCTGCTGTGCCCTCCATTGCATCCGGTTGAGCCGTTTGTTTGTCTAAAACACTCTTTGGTGTTTCAATTAGGGTGCCGGGCTTAGAAAATCGGGTGCTGTGTCTTTGTTTACAATGGGCGGCAGTTTTACGACAGTTAATTCCAAAGCTTTTGGGCTATTTAGACGGTTGAAAGCGCTCGGATTCGTTTGTGCGGGTTTGAAGTCGGGACTGTTTTGAAGGATTGTCAACAGATAAGCCGCAATTGTGACTGCTGAGGTCTTCGAGGAGTAGCAGATCCGAGCGAAGCCTTTCATCAGTTTGACGACTTCTTCTTCTTCTCTGGCCCGCTCACGGTTTGACGACTAGTCTCATTGAATAAAATGAGCTCAAAGTGCAACTGTGGTTAGTTCAAGCATGGAAAGTTGGGAAAAATATACAATTGTTTAAAGGAAGTTGTGACTTGGAGGAAATTAATTGCTAAATTGAATTTATAAGTAGCGTCAAAAACATAATTTGAAATACCCTCACCAGTTTTTTTCTGTTTTCATTGTGAAGGTTTTGCGATTGTTTCATCATTTCATTTCAAATATCATAATTTGGATCTAAAATTATGAAAAATCTTCTCATACTGGTTATAGTGTGCGCTCTTGTCGAAAAGATGTAGCAAGTTTGAGCCGTCCTTATTAAATAGGCATGAATAGCATTTTTTTTTTTCAAATTAATGTGTTGGTCGTTTAATTTCAACTTATTACATTTTTTTTACTTGAAACGAACGTTCTAGATTAATAAAGTTTAGCAAAAAGAGTTAAAAGAGAAAAAATAATAATTGCTTACCATGATAATGAAAAGAATTCTAGAAAGCTGCAACATACTTGAAAATATGATAAATATATCATATTAAAACAAACAAAATGAAGCAGGTTAGGCAACATGATATTGAAGATAGATAATCGAAGGAATGAATAAGGAATGAAGCAATAAACTATAAATGACATTATGATCGACAGATTCTATATCATCAGTCGAAAAGATATAAATTTAGGACCACTGGTTGGCTTGGAACATGTGTGATTTATTCGTTAGCTTTGCAAAATACTGTCGGGACAAGAATAAAAATAATCTAAAATATACTGATGACATTCTGTATTAGGTGCTTGTCCTATATTTTACGTAAATAATCAGTATGATAAAAACTCATTCGATTCAACTGTGAAACCTAACGATTTTAAGCCACTCTTAGTAGTTGTTTTGTTTTAAGATCTTTTACGATATTTAAGTATAAGTATGAAGATTCTGTATAATTCCGTTGATGAAAATTCTTTAAGTATTTCTCCTTTTACTTAACTATTTGCTTCAACTTTATACCCATCATCATATGCACGTTTCAAATGAAAACAAACAATTTCTCGATCCACAACGAGCTCCGTCTCACGGCAGCTTATTCTCCTTCACGCAAATACCAGCGATCAAGTTGTCACACCGACTTTTCCTTGACATTTTGGTTCAACTTCCAGCCGGCCTGTGTCGCAGCTGTCTGGGAGGTACGGTATCAGTGATTAGCGCATCACCAGTCACAGTGCAACCGCGTTTGCAATTGCAAGCGATTTTCAGCTGTGCAAGAAAACACACACACACACACACACACACACACACCATCGAACCGAATATTAGGTACAATTATCCGCAAAACGGCTGGTGGTAATGGTGGTGTCAAGCTGTCAAACACAAGCTGTCAAGAGGGAACAAAAGCTAACGGTTGATTCGGTTTTCTGCATGTTTGGGTTGAGTTCTGACTTTAGAGAAGGTTTAAGCCACAGATGCACAGATGTTTTAACTGTAACATTCACGTACAAAGCAACCAACGTGTGCGTCATGAGTGCAGCAAGAAAAAGAATGATCCAAGCACAAGCACAAGTGGAAGGAAAACAGCGCAAAAAAAAAGACTTGGCAACCTTCACCACTGTTCAGTAGTCGGCACCGTTGCTTTAATTGGGTAGCAGTGAGCCAAACGGGAGGTGGAACCAGTAACCAGCTCGCCTTTCCCTCCGCAGTTTTCACGTTCACAAAATCGGTGCCATAACGGTGACGCACGGTGGCACGGTTTGACCCACGGTTCTCGCATGGAGAGCCGCCAGAACCAGAAGCGCTGGAACAATTCGCGATTTGACGGCGACAGAACAAACGGAATCCATAATTACGCAAAACCGACGGGAGCGAGAGAGAGAGAGAGAGACGGAGGACAAAGGGGACAGCAAAAAACACAAACAAACGTTCAGCTATTTGTCCGCGCGCAACTCAATTGGTACCGCGGGCGTGGGACACAGTTCGGGCGCTTCGTTGATACTAGGAAAACCGTACCGGCAGCCGGTCGAGGCCCGCCGATGATTGGCAAATGTTGACCGAACGGGCCGCGGTCGCGGCCAGCTCACGCGGCTGTTCTTGTTGGGTTGCGCTTTCGAGTGGCAGCATAAATTTGCATACTTATGGGACGAGAAGATGATCGTGCAGTAAGACACAACGATCAGCCGTTGGACGTCCAGGTATTTGTGTTTGTTGTTGTTTCCATGAAACACTACGAAGGAATTCATTCACATTCGCCTCTAATCGGTTTCACGAGCACACTGTTTGAAATTGAATCATATGTCCCGAAAACCGTTAACTGCTTCTCCTGCTGACAGGCTGATAAGTAAATCACGCGTCTCAGAAACAAAACCGCGAGCGCTCTCACTCGATTACGACGCTTCGAGCCCCCCCTGAAAACCCGGATTGAGGGGTTTTTGTTGTGTTTGTGTTTCGCTTGCTACGCTCGGCTCTATCCTGCATTGGTCCTTGGTTGCATTAATTAATGCTTCATCGTGCGAGGCGCGTGAAACCGGGTGGTCTGCCAGCGCTGTACCCAGCGACGGCCCAAGCGAGCCCAAACCACAAGCTAGCCAGCCAAAAACAAGAGCAACAAAAAAAGAAAGAATTTACAACCGTTCCCAAAACCGGTGTTTGATTATCAGTGTTGTCTTGTAGCTCGCCATTTCCACGCAAATCCCACGTTACCGCGGGAGCTTTCGGTTTCGACGGCTTTCTGCTGTCATCAAGGTTGGAGGATTGCTTCGTTTCGCTCTCCTTCGGTTGGCTTTTGCGTGTTGTCTGCCGGGTGTAGCGCTCAGCTCAGCCACGAGCGGCACGGGTTTTGGATTTTCTTGATGGATTTAGGTCCGAGCCGATGTTGCGCTGAGCGCCTTGAAGCGCTCGGACAGCGGATCGGACGTGATTTATTGATTAAAATGGTGAAACAAAACCACGGGTTTAGATTTGCGCATGCGCCAGCGCGAAACTTACCATTTTTTGAAACAATAATTTGTAATCCTCAGTGGCTAATCAGCGGCACTCTAGACACTCTAGGACACGCACACACACCGCACTATCGCACTGGTTTCACGGGAAAGTCGCAATCGCTGGAAGATGGTAACCGGGTCCATTAGTGGTGATCGAAACAATGTTTAGTTTTCGATGTCGTTTCGGTGGAGTTAGATAAAGTTTTGTTTTTTAGAAGAAAAATTAAGGAAGGTGCTATATTGACCATTTTTGTTACTTTTCTATACCCTCGTTGAAGTCTTTTGATTTCATTTTGAATCCACGAACCAAGAGATCTTATTTGAAGTTTCTTTTAAAAATATTAAGAAATAAGACACAACTGATATAAACTACTTTACTGTTGTTTAAGATAACATGTGTAAAATTTAATAAAAAGACCAATTTATAATAATTTGATACAACATAGTACAAAACAAGGTTTTACGTGAAATTAAGTTGATTTTTTTAACGAATGATGTTAAACAGTTTTTTTTTTATTTTAGTAATGTCTACTCTTATTGATTTTTTCGGGAGTATACTTCTATTGTATCGGATTCTTATCAAGACTTTAGTTCAATATTTACTCGTTTGATCTAGATTTCTTCAATATTTAAGTCTTGTCAAGCACTCTGAAAAGCTTTTCCAAATGTTCCAACATTATGGTGCTCAATTGTGAACCCCGCAAAGCACTCAGCATATAATGGCGTAGCAGGAAGCAGGAAATTTGATCAAGGACTCGGTTCCGGTACGGTCATTGATGCCTCGATACAGTTCGCGACACGTGTTCGATGTGGTTTGGTTTTGTTCGCTGCTGGCACCAGCAAACTGCTGACCATCTGCCCAAGGCCGTGGAACGGTTTTTTTTATGCTTTCATGTCACTTGCCACCAAACACTCCGATCAACTTAGAAAAAATGCTTTTTATCGAACAAATCACGTGGACTTGACAAAAATGGAAGCTGTTCTTCAGGCGTAACTCACCGCACAGATTAAAACTTAAGCACCCAACGATCACGCACTGCCTTCACGAGCAACGAATCAATCGAATGGCCCTTGCCGGGAACAGTGGGGCAAACGCACAAGCAGCCTCTTCGCGCGGTGGAGGACTGACTGAGCAGCAGAAAACTGTCCGTACTGACACAAAACTATGCGCACTAGGGACTGACTCGTCGCTCGATCTGTCGCAAGCGTCGAAGCCCCCGTGGAACGCTTTTTCGCCGATGGAAAGGTGCCGCCGCGCCCGATCGGTTCGGGTTTCGCGAAAACGGCCGAAGCCAGCCAGCCAGCGAGCGCTCGTTGTCGCGTTGGCCACCACGCCGATTCGGGTCGGGCTGATGATGATGATGATGGTGGTGCTGGTGGTGGTGGTGGTAGTCGCACCACCATAAAGCCACACGCATCCCCATCCCTTTCTGGCCCGGTACCACGGCCGGAGGGGGGTGTCTTTTTCTGTTTCGGTTTCTCTTCACCCGCGCGGGAGGTTGGCAGGTAGAGCTCCATTTGCTTCATTGCCACTCGCCATCATGATCAGCGCCGTCTCTGTGGGGACGCCGAGGTTCGATTTTATGGTGGCTGCATTCCACCCCACCCGACCGTCCCCGCCCACCCTCCACCGTACAGGGTCTTCCCTCTCACTCTTGCATGCTGCTGATCCACTCATTAGGCTTAGCTGCAGCGCCGTGCTGGAAAAAGAGTCTGCCCGATCCGACCCGTGGGTTTCCTAACCTGCGCCTGATATGTTGATTGTTTCGCTGCGGGATTTCGGTGTGGGGCAGTCGCTCGCGCCGTCTCGCTCGCGCTCCCGCGTGTTTTATGCTGCAAATACTAACACCACTGCGAAAGGCGCTGCGAAAGTTGCGCTCTGGCTTCAGCGACTAAAACGAGCTGGCTACTACAACTACCACTGCTGCCAGGGTATCGTCGATAGAATGACGGCAACACTGGCTACTACCAATGCTGCTGGATCGATGATGACCGTCATCGGCGACTTCGATGATGGTTGCTGCAATCGGTTTGCCTACCAGATGGATCGAACGAACGCGCAACGCGCGCCTTGTTTTCTTGGCCAAGCGTCTTTTTGGCACGCGGCTTGTGTGTGTTGCTGCGGCCGACTCTACGTCAGTGCGACGCGACCGAACACGACTTCAGAACCTTCGCTTGAAATGGAAAAGTGTCCGTAACTGGATCGACAGCCACACATTAGACGTGGAGTAGGTGAGGTCTGTGAAATGGAGCTTCGAAAACGGTTTGTGGTGAGTCGTGTTTGGAGCAGGAAATGTTTTGATTCATTTTTTTGTGACTGAAGCTATTTTTTCTACGTCGTTTTTTCTTCTTAGCGTTTACGTTTTTATTTTTTATTTTATTTTTTATATAACACAGAATGTTCTCGCCGATCTTAATGCGTTTTCGTAATCTTAATACTGCTCAAATTCGATTCATTTCTATTTAATTTTAATATCATTACGATCTAGATTGGGTTTGAGGATGATTTCCAGTCCTTTTGAAAATTAATTGAATATTTCAGAAAATGTTTTACTTTTTAAAGGCTTAAAACAGTTTCCTTAGAAAATATGTTGATCCAGTTCGAGTTGTATAAATAAAATCTACCTCATAAGAACACTTCGCAAAAAGACGCAGTTACAGAAAGTGGATATAAAGTTCAATCGTCGTCTAGTGCTTTGAGTAATTATGATTCCAAAAAAAACATACAGCATTTTTTTATGAAGATATTAAACTTCGTTCTTTCTAGTAGATTGGGAATTTAGCAACACTAACATTAGCAACATGATCATTATCATTAAATTTATTAATATGGTATGCCAACAGGCTTAACAAACAGAAAACTTAAAACTTAAACTTAAAACAAACAAACTGTGTCTTGAGAACTAACATAATTAAAATAACGCCAAGAAAGAAAAAAAAAGAAAAAAAACATACAAAATTACTTACATACTAAAAACCGAAAAGATAGGCTCAATGAGATGTGAAGTAGGAGAGAGGGGAGAAAGGAAAGAAAATAATTGCAGGACCTTAGAGAAGAGAAAGAAAATAAACAACAAAACAATGAGACACATAGATCGGTAATAATACAAACAGACATGTATGATCACTGGACTTATGCTGTTTAATTCTTGAAATATTCTTCATCTTCCTTGGCTGAACAACCTATGCAGGTCTATAGCTGGCTTTCCTTGACTTTTTTTTATAACCATTATGTTATGTTCTGTAGTTGGGTAGTCAATCCTGTATTCGGCGGGACGGTCAAAAAGAGTTAATAACTCGCAGCTAGTGTTGCGTAAGGCCATGTGACCAATTATATGCTATTCACAACATGTTTCACTTCCAAAACTACCATAAAGTATACATTTGGATATTGAATTGATGTCTTTCACGGTATGTAGAATTCATTATGATTTGTATGGTTCTTACTTTTGAAAAAAAAAAAAGAAATATGTTTTCAAAAGCTCAAAGTGGGTTGTTCTCATCTCCTGGGGGCACAATAGCGCATCGCTCGGACGCGGAAGATCTCGCGGTCTTTCAAATGGGTCAATGCGCACCCAGGATGACCACCCGCTAGATTGTGACCCATTAAACGGAGGTTTTCTCATCGCTCGTTTCTCGAACCATCCGGTTTTGGAGTTCAGTTTCGTTGCGCCAAGGTTGACCATGTCCCATCCTCGAGCGTCAGTGACTAACGATCAGCATCCCGAGAAGAAAGAGAAAATGTAGAGCGATTCTATCGGTGTTCCTGCACCGCAGACGTCTCTATGTGTGTGTGAGTTTCCTTCATGTTTTTGTCAGCAACTCCAACCGGTTGCCGTACAACCCGGCCCGGCCCGGATGGCTCTCGATGCACCGCGATGCAGAGTGGAGCTGGTGGATGACCCGTTTTTTCTTCGCCGTTGCCATTGCCACGAACGGAAGCGTGGTGTCAAGATTCTGGCATGATTAATGCTGCCCCAGCTCGTGATGAGCGCCCCTTTTTATTGACCACAATCTAAATGAATAGCCTACATTACTGTTCCACATCGAAACCTCACCAGCGAGAGTGTTGGGGTTTGAAATAAAAAAAAATGTTCCAGCTAATGAAGTCCTCCAAAACCGTCAAACGTCGGGCTTTTCAGAGTCACAGGCTGGTCTGGTGGCAAAGTGTTCGATTTAGTGAGGTGTTTATGAGTGCACGAACAGCATCATAATGCATACCCTTCACCTGACCCCAATTTGCCTGCCGTCGAGCGTCCACTGTGGGGGGTTGCATTAGGTTTCGTTCGTTAGCACGGTGGCGGAGCGTTTTCGTCATCTCCTTATGCTGCGCTACTTATGCTGAGTGTGTGCGAATGGAAAGGCTCCACAGTCAGTGGGGTCTAGCACAGTGGCCAGACAGTGAGGTTGAGTTTGTCTGCTCTGAGAGTATTAACAGCTGTTGCCACTGAACAAGTTTTCTGTTGAATCCTATCAAGAAGATCCGCCTTTGCCGACACAATAAACACATGCGTCTCAAATGATAACTTCATTCTGAAGCGCCATATACACCTAACACGTGCACCTGTCTGGCTGAAAATATTTCTAATAGATACGTCTTAAACCGTGTTTCCATTATGTAAGCTTTGCTCAAATATAGGTGAACGATTTTACTACCTGCCAAGACGCACGCCACGCGAGAAAGCAGAGCAACTCTCCGCATTTCGCTCCACTGCTACGCAATGAAAGTACGAAAAGGGGGAAGAAAAACAACAACAGAAAAAAACCTACAACGTTGTCCAAGTGGTTGGACTTTTCCGCGCAACACCCGCCGTTTTCCGCGCCCGCCCGAATAAAGCCATTTCGGAGTGGAGACACGGCTAAACGAAAACTAAACTTGCAATGCATTTCCAGGCGAGCGTTACGTGTGTGCGATTTTTCGGGGGCCCACCTTGCTTTACCCACGTCGCCGCAGGATTGGCTTTGGCGCACCTTCGGACGCGGGATGTAACCTATATTAATGAGGCTGTTTTTTTGTTTGTTTGTTGTTGAGTAAATTCACGGGGTGTGCTCATATTGTCACTAGCGTGTGATTACGAAATACTTATATGGCTTTTTTTGCATGATAATCATGCATGTGGTTTCGTTTGTGATATCCCTCAACGTAAGTCTTATTAGTTATTAGTATTTGATTGCAACAATCAATTTAATTTATGTATTATTTGTTATGTTTATAAATGCTCGATCGAACTATGTTTGCAATGACTATGAATCAACGAATATTTTTCTCGCATAAAATGTCTTAGCCAATTACACACAATGTTTTAGAAAATGTACTGGGCAATTTAGTTGTGTTTGTAATACAAGTTTAAACTAACATTGAAAAATAAAATTAGAATTGAAGTTATGAAGAAACAGCTCAGATTTAACTTATACAAAATACACATCAACTACAGAGAACTACAGTCAACGAGAATCTGCTATAAAATAAGAAATCAATCATCTTGAGTACCATCACAACACTTATTGACAGATTAAGCTAACGCAGTGACTCATCACTCATTGACAAGTTTATCTGTATGAGTCATGGCATGTTTTTAATATTTTAAATTTTAACATGACAATTACTGGTCCCTCTTTTAACTGGTTTTATATTCACACTAATAAGTATCCTTCAAATAAAGAGCGATAAAAATCACTAATCAAGAATGTAAAACTACATATGTTTCATATTTTTGAGACTTTTTTGTTGAAAAGCTGAAAAAGGGGGGTCTTGAGTTCTTAACAAACGTTTTTTTTTTCATTTTTAAAACCCTGAAAGCAAATCATTACAACTTTGTTCGACAGACGAATAAAATCCATTAGTCCTGGATTTTATAAGCAACTTAAATAAACAAAACAGGAACCAAAATTGGTAAAAGGTACGGCAAGATACTGCAATTATTTTCAGTTAGTTACGATTATTACTATACAACTTTTTCATCATACCACAAGCCATTAAGTGTGTTATCGTAGTTTCCAACATTTAAAAGAGCTTCCAAAATCCACCAGTTTCATACATGATTGGGCAAATCGTAGAATCACGGCGCAAAATACACTCCAACGAGTCCTTTCTCTTGCGATACGATACGAAAGTATGCAGCATTTCAGACTGTTATCTAGAAGCCATCCTGTCCATTCCAATCTTTTACCCGGACCGGCTCTGTTGGCCTTTGTACGTGCTGAGACTCGTGCGGTTTGAGATATTTAGGTCAGTGCGCTCCACCTCCCGCTACTCCCAGCAGTTATCAGAGGAATCCTGGTAATTGGGTGACTGGAGGTGCTAGTTTATTTCTTTATTGCAATCACCTGTCGAGCTGGATGCCGATAGCGGCGGGTTTTTGAGTTGCAGTGTCTCAAGCGCACACTGGTCCACATAATAACTCCCCCGGTGCATCGTCATCCTCATCGACGGTGATGCGTCGTGACATAATCGGCACGAGTAACTGGATCATCCATCAGACGGGCTCCAGCTCCTGCAGTGGAAAATACAAACGGTGCTTAATTGCCAGCAGCGCATCATAAACTGGCCAATCAATAGCCAGACCCGACACCGGACCCGCATCCACACGATCTTCTCCAACACGGACACGCCAAAGCTCATCACCGTGTCACTTCCATTGCAGGCGCTGGTATGAGCAATGATTGCAAAAAAAGAGGACTCCACCTTGTCACCGTTGTTTGCCGTTGGGGTTGCATAACTGGCCGAAAGACGGGACTCTAATTTGGTCGCCTCTAATGCAAACAATCGAGCCGTAATACCAATCATTACCAGGTTAATGTGCTGGACTGGGTCCTCTCGGGCTTCTCGGTGCCGGTTTCCGGTGGTTGGGCCGTCGAGCGATGCTGAGCAATGTGCTGTGCCAGGGACGACGGGGAGGTGTTGTTGGTTTATTCGTGCAAATAGACCACGCTGGCTGAAGGATGCGAAGTGTATGATTAAATCATCGTCGTTCGACGTGCCGGACCGGCGGAATCTTGTCGGAGTTACCCTGATGAGTTGGATAATTGGCGCTAAACGGTGGTTATTATGGAGCGCAACTAGCAGAGGGTAATTGTTTCTGGACGATTTAGTTATGAGTAGATCCAATAAGACGGTAGACTTGATTCTGGAAGTCTGCAGCATTTTAAACTTGTTTATCCAAATTATCTATGCTATCTTTTGAACAATGAATCATTAGATAGAATTGAAAAGGTAGATGGAATTATAAAAAAACTCAATATTTTTTAGAAATTAGCGTATAGTTGGATGCAAAAAGTACATTAATTATTAAAATTTAGGGTTTTATTATTATATAGTTTTAGTAACTTATGAAGTTCTGGTTACTAACATATTGTAAAAATAAATAAAAAATCTCTCTGAAGGAGTTAATTTCAACATCTTAACCCTCTGATTTCGATTGGAGTCCAGATTTCAAGAAAACTTTAAACGGTTCAGAATAGACCCCCGAAGGCTGTATCGTAGGGATCATCGACATCATCAGGACAGTTTGAAATGAATTGAATCGAATGTGTTCATTGTCTACACCTAAGTATGGATACTTTCACACGGCTCAGTGGCTTGAGTTAAAGATCATAGTAACATTCTCAAGGTCGTCGATGATCCAAAAATAAAAGAACAATTTAAATTAAAACCCAATCGAATGCTCCTCGCTTCTCGCTCGAAACTGTGCTGCCTCCACGCGCCACATAGTAACCAAATGAGGAAGCGTGTCATGCCGACACGCTTCATACTCAACGAGCTGTGACCAGAATCGAAAGTAAAATCACACCACCCCTCGAGAAGTCATCAGCAGCGACACCGAAACGCACCAGTTTTTTCTTCTCCCTCTTCTTTCTAGGAGCTCCTGCCGGGTTTTCGGCTGCTCGTGTGTGCGTGTGCCTTACGGTGCGTTTTAATGCTGCGACGCTGCCGGAGAACCCGTAACCGAATCATTGTACGACGATCGTTGAGTCGGCGAAAGAACGCGACCAAATCCGACGGTGCTTGGCCGCGTTCCGAGGCGTCGCGAAATGCACCGGATCCCTTCACTTTTGGGCGGGCGGGCGAGCGGGCAGCTGGAGCTGGCGATGGCGATGGCTGGGAGATTAATCACGGGACTAAACTGGCCGAACTTGCCCTGCTAGACCGGCCCCGGCCCGAGGGTTAGGCGAGTTATACAACGCACTAACACATGCACACATTGCAGTGCTGATTTAGAACCGGCCGGGGGTCTTAAATACTCCGTGGCTTGAATCATATTCTGTCGCCGGGCCCTAGAGCGCTGGCGCTGGTGATCGATACCAAAGACGTCGTTTTGCTGAGCATGCATGAGTCATACTTAATAGATGTTTCCTGTACGATTGCAATGGCCTGTAGAAAGGTTGCTTCGATTGGTTTAGATTGCTCTAAGTTGTGATCGGTGTCAGATGAACTTAGTATGATAACATCAAGTGTTTCAACTCTCGTGGCTTTGTAATGAACATTAATGTCACACCAGTTTTTTTTATATTCTATTTATTCTTTTTTGTTTTCATTTTTTAATTCTTTTCATCTTCCATCATCTTACCATACTTTCTTTCTTAGCCTCTTAACTAATTCGTTGTTTTTTATTTTAGTTTATTTTTCATCTTTAAGTATCTTCCTTTGTTTTTTTAAATTCTGTTTCTATTGTTTCCTTCTCTCTTAGGAGACTTTTTATGTTTTTTTAAATTTCTTTATAGATTCATCTTAAGCTTCGTTCTCTAAGTGTTACACTCTCTCTTATCTTTAGTAAGATTTATACTTAAAATACCTGCGATCTTAGTTAAATGTCTAAACGATAGTAGTCTATTATTATTTTTTGTACAGGCTTTTTTACACATTAGTTCATTCAATACTTAGTGAAATGTTTCATTCCATTAGGAACTTTAACTTTGTGCATATTACAGTTATAGATTAGTTTCATTCTTATGATGTTACTAAATTTTTCAACGTATAAATATAAACGTTAAATGTTAATTTTGTTACATTTCTAACACAAAACAAGCCAGACGTACCGCTTTAAATTAATATTCTACTTTTTCTTCGGTGCCATTAAACACACAAATCGCATTCGCGCTTATTTAGACATTGTTATTCCGCTCTAAAAAGTGCCACCTACACAAACAGTGTCCCGCCTGGTTACGGTGATCGTGTGAAAGAAGTGAGTAAAATTTTACACAATGTTGCACCCCCGGTTATGGCACACGGTCTGTGTGCGGATGTATCGCTGTAGTTGTTTGAGACTGCGAACTCGCGGTACGGCGTGGAATCACCCAAAACCAACACCCCGCAACACGTATACTAATGTTATGATTAGTGTTTCATTTGAATTTTCCTGCACTATCCGTGCAAATCTCGCCGTACATTATGCGGGACGGTCCTACGTCCCACAGCAGCCAGGCTTGACGAACGAGCTGCCCCGCACACACACAGAAAAACACACCGCAGACCGGGCAAGGTACTCGTTACAAACGGAGCGTCGCCCCGCCCGAGGTTCCTTCCAGCGGGCGGGGTCTGGGTGGTGGGAGTAATTATGTTATTTGCAAATGGAAAGCACCCCAACGCAGACGGCAAAGAAAGCCATCGCAGTGCGCACGAACCGTGCACGGGAGGGAAATTAACACGGTGTGGTTGGCTTTTTCGTGGGCGGCTGGCGGCCGGTTGGTGTCTTCCGGAGTTTATGTCACCAAGTGGGTGGCTTCTAGTACGCGCAAAGTTTCCCAGATACTAGTCATAGCCAACACGAAATTGACATCTTTCTAATGGAAGCAATCGTTTGGCAATTTGACCCACCGGCCTAATCAGCTGTCGGTTGTGTGTTTTTCTTCTGCTGCAGCAAAGGCTTGTGCCATTTCTGGCTAACGAGCTTAAAATCTGGCCACGGCTAGTTAAGTAATCTCCCGAAAAAAAAAAACACACTCAAATCCAGAAAACGAAACCATGTTAACCAGCTGCCATGAACGTCCTCTCTGGCCCTCTAGCGACAGGACCAACTGGTGTCCACTCGAAGCAGGTTTTCTGTGGTTTTAGCAACGTGCATGTGTGTGTGTTGGTAGCAGCTATCGAAGATTGTTGCCCCAGTGGTCGGAGTTTTTGTGTTGCGGTATATGTGCGGTCCATTGTCCCGCTGGACTGTCCTTGAAACTTTCCCCGTCACCATCGCTGGCACGCTGCTGTTGGGATGTTCTAGTTTATTTTTTATCGTGTTGCTCGTGCTGCTTTTATCAGCCCGGCTTATACGTGGTGCGATCGGAGTGGACTTTTTGTTTCTTGTCAGTTTCGTGTTCCTCCACGAGCGAGCGGCGGTGCAACGGTTTGGACTGGCGGGGCTGCCGCTAGTACGCTGGTAAGGTTGCGCGAGTTTATTGGCACACTTTTATCGAGACGGTTTCGGTTCGCGACTGGTGGCCGCGTTCGGGACAGAACCTGTTGGCCGGTTGGATGTACGGTCCGCAGCCTAGCAGCGGGCCGGACCATGTGAAAGGTTAGTAGTACAGCGTGGATTCGGGACCGACCGTGTGCACAGGTTGGTTGCGGTTCTGTTATGTCATCTAGTTGCAGCAGCGGCGGCAGCAGCAGTAGCAACAGCTGGAGCACACTGCATCGAGTGGCATTGATTTGGAGGAATTAAGGAGCAGATAGGTTTTAAGTGTTTTCAGTGTCTGACGTGCAATTTGTCAATATCTTCTGTACTTATCGCAATTTCACTTTGGGTGCGCAAGTGGGCAATACAGGCTGTTCCTGAGATTCGTGTATTTATGACTTCAATCAAGACTAACCCTGAAATTCGCGATACGCTCAATCAACTTCGGGTCGCTGTAACCGCTTCCTTGGAGAACATTTTGTAATAAGACCAGGGATGTCAAATATAGAGCATGTATCATATTTTTAGATACCCAATCACGGCGTAATATATGAAAAAGTTTTGTCTCTACAAAATTACAGCATTTTGATGCGATGTTTTTTACTGTGCAATATATTTTTTCTCTCGAACGAAATCGAAAATGCTTTTGAGGCTTATTCCCTTTTTACTCATAGTTCTCTTAATCACTATATTATTCTCCCTTGAGTCTGTTTTTCAAACATATTTTTCTGGTTATTTGGACCTTGGCCCTTACAAAGTTTTCTTTCTAGAGATACTCTTTTGCAACTCCGACTCGACTCGATACTCAACTAGTTTGACACCTCTGTCTATAAGCATCGTCGTAAACCTTTTAATTTTATTTCTGATATTTTATATGTTTTGAAAACATATAACAAAATTTAATGAAATAAATAATACATTTTCGTTGGCATGAACAATTACTTTCTTGTTTGCTTGAATAGATCAGTTACTTTTTGGCCAACCTGAGCTTTCGTACAAGCATCTGCGTGCAAGTTCTTCAGCTTGTCTGTTTTCCATAGTTTTATGCAAGTTGTTACGCACGTGAAGCCTCTTCCAACTTTATTTGGTAAGTTAATAAAGACGTTGAATGGACTTACTTTATTATTTTCTTCTTAATTCTATTCCGTTTAAATAATCTTAATTGAAAGCTGCTTGGAGAAGAATCCAACTGGATACATTTTAATGAATTAATTTGCCAATTTCTCAACAGAATGGGGAAAAGACAACAAAAACCCTAGATAGCAACGAAACTAGACAACAATTTTGATGATCGAATTTTCTTTCAATGATTATGTTAACGTTCGATATATCCTACATTCCGGATGCTTCATCTGTACCAATTGTCGATAAAAGTCGGATTTCCTGATTGAACGTAAATGCTATTTTTGCACACTTTTTCAGCATTGTTTGCTTAAACAATGATAATACATGAATTGTTTATAGAATATGTCACAAGAATGTGTTCAAAAACAATCTTTTATTGTCGAACTTTCATAAAGATTTGACAGATCTAGACCATAATAGTGATTTTTATAATTTTAAAACTCGTTCAAGTAAGTACTCATAGGAAATATATCAAACAATCATCATAAGTTTTTTGGTTTTCTTAACAAACCCAGTTATTCTATCTTTTTACTTATGGATTTCAACTTAATAGAAATTTTACAATAGAAAGTTATTCGCATTCAAAGTCACTGGCTAACCCGTGCAAGTGAGTATCTGGAAAATGTTTAAAAAATAACGCAAAGGCGTTACGGTTTGTGTCTAGACTGTCTGCACGATGTTTTCGTGTTCATGGGTTCTTGTTTTGTTTGTTCTGCTGGCAGGGAAATGGCAGATGTAACTAACAAAAGCTTATCATCACAGTATAAGAAGAAGAGGCAAAACAAATATCCACGGTTCAATAAAACATATGATAAATTGTTGGACCGACCAACAACTCTGTACCCAGGACACAAACCGTGACGTCTTAACGCAGGTGGTACGTTGGAATTATCTTGTCGAAATAATGCTCCCTGATTCCCGATTCGAGGTCCTTTCTACACAATCACACATTTCGGATTCCCATTCAAATATTACCGACACTGCCGCGGGTTGTTACATTGAAAAAGAAAATGGATTCTTTCATTTATTTAGTTGGAGGTCTATCAAATTGCTTGCCCACGCAGTGACGAGAAAATAAAAATAATTTTCCACCTTCTTCCGCGCACCCACCGCATCATCCCGGCACGAAGCGACACCGGGCGATAGTGGGAGCCGGTAGGGAGACGCCCGCAGACGCCTGGCAACTCTTTTGCGCGTCCCATTCGCAGCGCCTGCTGCCCTTTTTTGCGTTTTGGCAAGTGTTTTTTCATCGCAACCTAAGAACATCACACGATTTAGTTTTGTTTGTACAACACCAACACTGACGAGACAAGAGTGTACTGTGGTTCGTTCGCTCACTTCATTCTTAATCGTACGGATCGTTTCACACGCTCCCTCACATTTTTCGCCTTATCGAACGTAGAAAAAAACATAAATCCCACACTTTGTCATGTCCTTTGCGCCCTGCCTAGTTGTCTTCTATGGCGGCCGTTCCACGAGCGAGCGATTAAAACGGGGAAGTTTGGGAATGATTGAGATACATTCGGTGCCTAGTAGTTGACATAATTTAGCTTACAGCTAGAACAATTTCTTCACCTTATCTACGCACAGCAAAGTGTGTGTGTTTGTTTGTGTGTATGTATGTGTGTTTTCTCTTCATTCGTTTCAAATCACACCACGGTGGTGCCTTTGGTGCACCGCGAGTCCGGGCACCGGAGTACCTCTGGTGGGTGGAAAGGGAAGGTCCTGTTCCTACCCGCTTTCAGGAACAGATCTTGTTTCATTTGCATCATTTGACTCTCGGCGTGTGTGTGTGTTTGTTTGTTTATTTGTGTACGCTTCCATGTGACCATTTTAAAAAAGATCCTATTTCCTACTTACGTCCCAAACATTGAAATTAGTGTACTAGTTTACCACTATCTAGGTGTTCCATTTACACGTGCCTAATCCTATTCCCATACGTTTACCTCGCAGTCGCTACCGCTCTGTCGCCTGTTCTGAAATGCACAATTCATTATTCCATATCGGTTTCTAGCCGGCCGTACAAAAGGTAGGGAGAGAACTGAAGAAAAGTTTGAAACAGTAACTCCAGAAGTAAAAAAAAACAGAAAAAATGAAGGGTCCTTTAAGCGAAAACATAGTTAAACTCAAGCAAAGGCGTTCGGTGTTACCTCATAACTTAAACAACTAACTAACACAGTATCACAATTAACCGATAGAAAGCTCAAAACTCAAAGCCGGTGCCGAGCGCACCACGAAAAGGAAACTATTCGGAACACAACTGCAGCGGCCAGTCGCGTTACGGGCCATTGCTTTTACTGATTGTACGCAGATTGTATCCATTCTCCGCTCGCTTTCTCCGTACAGTTCGGCTCATCACTTCCCACCCCGGGTACCCGCTATAAGTCGGCTATTTTGATTTTTAGTTGATTGAGTTAAGCAAATGTTCCCATGCATGGTTCGGGACGCTGGGGTCACCCACACTACCACCACGGGCCGCACCAACAACCACCAGCGTCCCGAGTTTAGAAAACCGATTCCGTTGCACTGTTTGGTAGGTTCAGTAGGTTCGCTTTGTTTCGGGGCTTTGGTCACCTGCAGAATTGTTGGATTGTCCTCACATTTTGTCTCACAGCACCTGGCTCCTTCCCGCGGTTTGCTTCCGTTCGCTTTGCTGGCTACTTTCTTGTGTGTGTGTGTGTGTGTGTGGGTGTGTTTTGTAGATCAAATTTATTGCCCCTTCTCTTCTGTTCCGTTCATTCCGATATCCTACAGCGTTATCTTCCTTCATTCAACTTTCTTCCCTACATTCGATGATTTGAGGGTTTTGCCTTCTGTAAACATCCTATCCAGTTCCATTTTTCACTGTGTTACAGTGAAAATAGAACAAAAATGCACACCATCACGCTCGATACATGTGTGGTCGTGTGGTTGTTTAGGGGTTTGCGTGCAAATTTAGCGTGCGTGGGTATTAGGCAGTAAAGTGAAACTGGTGAGAAACGGGGAAAAAGTGGTTTAAATAGTGGATAAACGTGTTTCTTTTCGTTGGGCTACATACAGGAGCGTTGAATGGGAGTACGCAATTGCGTGATGCAAATTTAACCAGTACTTAGATCTTCAGTACTCTTCGGAGTACTTAGTACTTTAGTACCTTTAGCGCACTTAGTATCTTAGAGCGTTAGTAACTGTAGGCAAAACTCGATATAGGAAGAAAAGATTGGAGAGTAAGAGAGAGAGTGAGAAGAGATTGAAAAAGTTCGCCGTTTTTGGAGTTGTTTAGTAGGTGTAGTTGTAATGTAAGCGCTCAAACACTTGCTGAAGATTATGCAGGAACAATCGTTATATGTGTTTATCGTAATTCGAAAAAACCGCGAAGAGGGAAGAGAAAATTCGTTATCGATACACTAGAGCCCAACCGTACCCGCGTACGGCACACTCTTGGAGGATCCGAAATTGGATTTGGCGTTTGGAATTGCAATCGTTTAAAGCTTGATTTTGGGTTTCCTAACTTGACGTGGCGTGTGATATGGGCGGGAGGGTCGCAGGATTGTTTCTTTGTCTCTCGGCACTTCCCACCATTCGCTTCCCCGTCCCACCACTCGTGCCCTCGGTCAAATGCATCATTTTGAATATCACGAACTCGATCGGAACCCGCTCCGAACGTCCCTTTGCTGCCGTGCTCTAGGTGTGTCGCTTTGTGGCTGCTATTACGCTACTGTTGATCCATCGGTTCCGGTTCGATTGATTAGGAAAGATTTGGTGTATGGTTCGGTTTTGCCCCGCCGGCTTCTAAAGGGAATTACAAAACGACGGCTGCTGCTGCTACTGCTTCAGGTTGTTGTGCGCAAAACGAGCTCTGTACACCCGGCTGGATACTCTACAGGAGATACTCGTCCGTCGACGTGCTCAGATGGTGGTGATGGTGGTGATGGTGGTGGTGGTGGTGAAGGTGGTGGTGCTGCGTCGCCTCACTCTGCCTGTCGCCGTCGTGGTGATGATGCGGATGGTGGTGATTATGAACGCTTGAGGTAGTTCTTTCTCGCAGGCAACAGTCGATCGCTTGGCACTGTTGCGTCGATGATAGTCCTTCGCAGCAGGCGGA
The DNA here is from genome assembly GCA_000349145.1 of Anopheles dirus. Classification (NCBI taxonomy): domain Eukaryota; kingdom Metazoa; phylum Arthropoda; class Insecta; order Diptera; family Culicidae; genus Anopheles; species Anopheles dirus. Next base: position 1,620,694 of record KB672902.1, on the reverse strand, counting down.
CGACGCCCCGGCCAGGACGCACACGGACCGCTGCCGCTTCTGCTGGGCCGACTCGAGGTTGAGCGTTTTGTCGATCGCCCGCAGCCGCTTCTTCAGGCTCGTCGTGGAGAGGATGTCGACCTGTGGGAGGAAACGAAACGACCTGTTCACCTGTCTTCGGTCACGGCTCGCCCGTTGCCCACCAACTCACCTTGAGCTTGTCGTTCAGCGGCAGGATCGCAATGATCCACCAGGCCCACGCCGGCCCGTCCGTCACGTCCTCCCAGTTCTCCTCCAGGTCCGGCATCTTGCCGAAGCTCTTGAATATCTCGCCCCGTATGCTCTCCGGCAGGCTCTGGTGCCAGTCGGTCGCCTTCAGCAGCACCTTCTCGTGCAGCTCGCGCACCAGCTGCAGCCGCTCCGTGTCCGCCTCCGTGCCGGCGCCGATCTTCTCGTCCTCGAAGAACTCCACCTGCGCCGTGTCGTACCCGTCCCGCTCGTGGCGCGTCAGCACGCGAAACCGCCGGCCACCGACGGTCGACAGGATCGAGCAGCCGTCGCCGAGCTGCACGCAGTCCCGGATGTCCAGCATCGTGCCGTACTCGACGTACCGCTGGCGGCCGCTCTGGGCGGGCAGGGCGATCCCGAACCGCCGTTCGCCGCTCTCGATCGCGCGCCGCACCATCAGCCGGTAGCGCTGCTCGTACACGAACAGCGGACACGGCACGGACGGGAACGCGGTGGTGCAGATGAAGACCGGGACGGTCGGCTCGCGGTCCTGCTCCTGCTGCTGGCGGCGTTCGTACGCCTCCGGGATGAAGCGCTGCATGGCGAGATCGACGAAGCGCGTCATCTTGCGCTTCGCAAGTGAGATCAGGTTGGTCGGTGCCGCGGAGGGACTGGAGCTGGTCGGTTCGGTCGCTCCGGTCGCACCGTTCGGGAGATGGTTCCGGAACTGCTCCACCAGCGGGGCCATACAAAGCGGACAAGACGATGAGTAGTCCATACAGCGATCGAGACAAACCTACAAGAAGCACAGGGAAGTTTGTTATTAAATCGCTCCAAGGAGATAAGACACAGCGGCGAGTTTCCAGGAACGTACCCAGCAGTAGGTGTGTCCACATGGTGTCACCACCGGTCGCCACAGCGTCCGACAGCACAGCACACAGTCAAAGTCCGACGGTTCCACAAGCGCCGGACTCACCGATAACCGTACCGGCGTCGTGTCCGCCCATCTGGCCGCCTTCAGTTCACCGTCGAGACGCTCCAAGAGAGACTTCAGTCGCTGACTCGCCTGCGGAATGGTTGCGTCGTCCTGGTCCGGCCGCTGCTGCTGCTGCTCGTGCTGCGCCTGGTGGTACTGGTGGTCCTGCAGGTGCTGCTCGAGGCTGAGATCGGAGTGCAGCAGCGGATCGCCCGACTTCCTGCGCCTGCGGTGGTGGCTCCGGTGCTGCCGCTGATGGCGGATGTGCGGGTGCGGCCCCAGCAGCGACTCTTCGCTGAACGGATCGTCCATGTAGTCGAAGAGCAGATCGCTGCTCAGGTAGTCCGCGCCACCGTACTCGGAATGGTCCTCGTCGAAGTCGCCCTGGCGCAGGGTGAGAAACTGTTTCTTCGACTTGCGCCGCTGGGGTGCGAGTGGATCGTGCCGGTGGCGCCGTTTCCTGCAGCCGGCGATCAGATCGTAGGAATGATCGAACAACAACCCGAGCGGATCGTCGTGGTCGTCGGGATGATCGTCGAGGGTGCCGTGCACGACAGAGGCCAGCGGTTCCTGTAGCAGTCGCTGTAGATCCTGATTGGAGTAAGACAGCAGCAGTTTGATTTTAATGCCCCTTTTTACCCTTTTCAACGTCAAGATCTTAACGTACCTGTATCAGTTCCGATTTCAATCGCTGCGCAACACTGTGAGAATGCCGGTCCAAGAAGATGGACAAACAGCGTGCCACTACGGCATCTTCATACTTTCCCAGGGCTGATAGGGACAGCGCTCGGCAGTAGTGCGCCTGAAAGCGAATAAAAAAACACAGTTAAAACTTTGAACGATTGTTTTTATAACGCGTTTTACTTTGGATGTCAATATATGATCTTTTCACTGAGAGTAGCTTAATCAGAGCTCTTTGCAGGAGTTGATCTAGTCATTATCCTTTAGCTCTTCAACACTCAAAAGAATTTGATTCTTACAGAAAGTCATGAGTTCTTAAACGTTCTTCAAGAATTGCCAATAATGCTCAAATAATGGTTTGATAGCTACTGATTTGTGTGATTTTGTATATTCCTGAGAACTTCACAAGGATTTTCACAAGAAAGCAAGAGTTAACAATAAGCCATCAACGACATATATTAGTAGCAATATGCTATGCTGTTTAAACATGATTCAACATGTATTTGAACTTTGAACTGCTACTGATTTCTGCAACACTCTTATCCAACTATTGAAGATTTCTCAGGAAAATGACTCTATTACTCCATTTTCATTACCAACTCACGTTTGAATCCAAAACAAAATCTGAATGATGTATGAAAACAAACAACCTGAAGCTGAATATCATCCGTGATCAATGACTTCTCTTTTGAATAATCGTTTGCAAATCAAGAACATCTCGGTACATGCGGTACATGCGACACGCATTGGCATACGTTTAATGGAACACGTGCTACCCGTGTCACATGCTACCCGTACCGAAAAAGACACAACAGAAGCGCTCGGTCACAAGCACGACTTCCTGCGCGTACGACATTCCGTACTTAGCGCCACATCCGAGCGCCGATCAGGCACTTAGTTTTCTAGAAGAGGACGTACCAGCACATCAACCTCAGTCGCTAGTCATGCTTTCGTTTGCACGTTCCCTTTTCGATGCAATTTGCATGGTGCGATTATACCAGGGGTTCCGTATTTTTTTCTCCGCTTTGTTCTCGTCCAAGAATATTCATTACTCAATGGATCTCAATGGACGAATGTTCTAATGCTTGATGCGTATGGAAATAAAAACGTGCTGAAACAAGAACAAGGCACGCAATGTTGCGCAGGGGAATTCGGTTTGAGTTAAACGCTATTTAACTCTTCCGGCACGGTATGCTAGTTGTAATAAATTCATTGTGGCGCAGCATAGTAAAAAAAAACACACACGCACACAAAGCCAAACATTAAAACCGTTCCCGATGATCTCGTTAACTTTTCAGCTGCCTGCCCGCAGGGTGGCTACGCAACATCAATATTAAATTACCGTCGCACAATTTTTGTGATGTTATGTCACCACCGGAGCGACGTCACAAGAACTCCCCGCGCGCGGGCACCATTCACAAACAAACATCGTGTGCCATGT
>KB672902.1:1578113-1604083 GCA_000349145.1 Anopheles dirus | reverse complement strand
CATAATCAGAATAATAAACGAAAACAGCGCACAAACACAGAGCGCGCCGGCTCGGTTCATGACAGCGCGAAATGTGTTGGCCTGCGTTTTTTTTTCTTTTTCATTTTGCATGAACCGACCGATTCGTCAAGCTCGTTCGTTGTTTTGCTTTCTCTCGCGTGTGCACTCGGCGCTGACAGGTCGAACGCCGCTCGAACGCTGTAAACAAAACGCTGCCCGTGACAAGTGGGCAGTGGGCGGGAGCGAAAAGAGTGCACCGAGTTTGCAGAAGTATTGTCGCTCGTTCTGGCGGTTCTCTCTATCAGTCGAGTTCTCAGCGCCTTCCGACAAGTCTCGCTCCCGTCCGAGACTTTTGGCAAACGCCACTGACCTCAAAAAACCAGTCCATCTGTCAGTCAGGGTGCCGTTTCGCCGAAGTGGTGCGGGCGAACAAAGAACGTGAAACATCGTCCGGTTGCGCGAGAACCGAAACACAGATACGTGACATTGGGGAGAGGGTGCCTTGCCACTTCAAAAAACGGATGTGTGTGTGTGTGTCGGGGGTGTGTGCAAAAAGTCATGGAACCAGACGTTTCTTCGCGTTTGTTTGCTTGCTTTTTCTCTTTCTCTCTCTCTCTCTCTTTCTCGCGAAACTTGTTACTTGTTTCACTCGGTTTGATTTCGTTCTTGTCGGGCTTATTTGAACATTCGGAATTTCTTTGAACACTGTTGCTGCAACGATGTCGTGGGGTCTATTTTTGGGGTGGGGGTGGGTGGCACATTTCCTTTGAACTCGCGGCGACGACATGCTTAACGACGCCGAAACGACGCTTTGTGGCCGGTGCAGTCGGGCAGCAGTGGCATGAGTGTGCGATATTTATGCACGCAGCACAAATTCGTTCGGTGAATTGTTGAAGCTAAAGGGTGTTGGATTGAGTTGTTAGCCCGCATTGTGAGGAACATTGACAGAAGTCGCGTTTCGCATGAAAGATGCTCGTGGTTTGAAATGAATTCAAAATTTGAATAGGAACTTGAACAACAATAAAATTGGGTTTTTTCCTATTTGGATCCTTTAGTTTATCTCTCTGAATCCTTGCTTCCAATAATACACATTTTCTTCATGAATTTAATTGCCTTTTTCTTTGGTTCTCCTTTTCATAGCTAATCTGGTAAATTACGCTAATTTACCCACCCCAAGAGAAACACTACAATCAATGCTCATTCGTCTTCCCGGCCCATCCAACGCGGACACTGAAATATGTCAATCGTATATGCAATCTCAGCCCCGACACTGATTAAGTTCTGCTCTGCTTCATCGCACGAGCCCATCGCTCTACAACTCCATCACACACTGATGAGGCTTTACGTTAAATTTCGCATTAGCATAATTATTCATTAGCAGCACCCTTCGCCGCACACAGCAGCCGGCAGGACGGCATGCATTAGCCTACCGATGTGCAGCGCCGAGCTCACATGCGAACGTGCGACTGGACCACTTCCATCATAATGTCATCAGCTGCCCTAGAGCCCGCCGGTGGTCCCGATCCTGCCTGGGTTCCGAAATCTGCCGTGCCATATCTCCGACTCACCCAAACGAGCAGCTTCGGTGTGTGTGTATGCGTTCGTTTCGTTGACCGTTTCGAGGTTTGACTTTGTGCAGATTACTCCCCGGGACGCCCGTCGGAGTGATAAGCGAGCGGTGGGGAGTGGGTTAATGAAAATTTATTGCAAATTACGACGTCTTGAGTGCACGCTCCGGCGCTGGAGCGAGAGTGTCCTTCTTCTCTGCGCCGTCCCCCCCTCCACCCGAAAAAAGCATCCACCGTGTCAGCGTGAGTGAGCCATTCAAAAGATAATGATGATTATGATGGAAAAAGATGGACAGCAGATGAAGATTAGTTTAGTGAGTAATTGACATCGGAGTGGAAACAGAACAGAACCATCGGCTGCGTACGCTCTGTATCAGTGTAGCGCGGGAGTAGTTTCACTCCCTGAGTGGAATATTCGTTACATGCAGGAGATTAAATTATATGCCGTGCATTAGACTCGGTCCCACAGGGGCTCACACGATTTGAGCGGCCTGTATGAATTTCCAATTCGCGCTATCCTTCCACTCGGGTACCCGCTGCAGCGTTGATTGAAGATACATATGACGGGATACATATTTAATTGATATGAGAGTGGAGGGTGTGATGGTAATATTGAATACACAATAATTTACCCCGTGTTTGCTGCGGAAATATATCTCAAGGGACATGAAACGTGTCAATGCAGACAGGAAACAGTTTTGAAACCATTTGCGATTTTATTTTTCAACTTACTTCACATAATATGTAACATTCATCATATATAACATAATAACCTTTTAATACATTTTTCAATGCAAACAGATCAGCATAAGATTAGATCAGTGTGATGTGAGTATGAACCTCTTCCTACATATTGAAAAAAGGCATATTGGGTTTGACTCCAAAAAAAACTGTCTGTTTAGAAATGGGTTCCAAAAAGAACAAAAATTACTTTCCGTAAAATGGAAGCCAATTTTAAATTCAACTGAAAAACAGTCACATAGTAGAAGAATTAAAGAACAATGTCGTCAAGTAGCCATAATTTGGGTGTCTTTGACAGACGTGATGCAACGACCTTAATTGCATTCCGTTGCAATCATCCTTTCACATCGCTGTCAAAAGAGATTGGAGAATTGAAATGTGAAAACACCCAACGTTTTATAATTATTGTATAATGAAACATTAGGAGGGCTATTGCTCGTTAAAAACTTATGTTAGATATGTAGTTAAATCCGATAATATTGGGAAACTTTTATCAGTGGTATCATGCCTGCTGACAGCAAAATTATCCTTAACTTTGAGGGTACTCAAAGCATCCAGTTTGACGCTCAATTAGCACAGCGCATCCATCAACATCCCTTTGCTCGCAATTGCCTCTCACGCTAGCTTGACAGCTAGCATAAATCCACCCAAAAATCGTCAACAAATACAGTGGCACGATTAGAAATTTCATGCGCATGCAAACTATAATCCCATTGCGGTGCGCCAGACCACTCTCTATCTCTCGGGCACACAAGCTCCCTCATGGAGGCGCCCGGTTGTGTTGGCCAGTTGACGTGAAGTACGGGGCGTCTCCATCAGCACGACAAACTTAATGAAGGATGCACGATGGGAGGCGAGAGCAAACGAGCGGAGGCAGCAAACGAGAGGCACAAAAAAAGAGGCAACGTTGCATTAGCGCACACCGTAGCGCAAAAAAAAGGAAACGCTCCACCTCCTTCACCCGTTTTTACCATTCCCACCACCAGCCTTAATTGCAATCGGCTGACTAGGGATGCCTACTTTAATTTGCATACAATTACCCGGTTGCCGTGCCGGTGTAGGGTTGTGCGGTTCTTTCTACACTCGTCATAATCCAGACCAAAAGCCAGCCTGTCAGCCGTGCCAAGCCACCGGCTTTGTGCGAGTGTGTTTTGGTTTTGCATCATCACATTTTGCATTCACAATTAGGCAGAACGCTTGTTAGTGTTTTTTTTTATTGCTTTCCATATTTCCGGCATGCTTTCTCGTTTTGAAAATGTGCGTTTTTTCTATTTCCTATTTTATTTTACGTTCGTGTTTTGTTTTTTTTTTTATTGTCTTTCGTTACGCATCAGAGAAAAACATTCTACACGCTGTATTTTATGCTTTCACCGATAGAAACGGCTCGGCGTGTTCGTTGTACCGTGAATATTTTTATTCGACCAGATTTTTTCAATTCCTTCCATAACAATTCCATAAAAAAACTATCACACAGAAAAAGACAGCGTTTGAACCGATACGGGTCGCAAACGATACACAACCGATTCAGCATCATCACTCCAGCTGACCAAGCATAGTTTCGACCTACCCGAGGGGCACTAGAAAATGCACACCGGCTTATGCGGATGATTTGTATCGCGGTAAAAAGCGAATGCGGAATGTGTGTTTCCGCATCCCGTTTGCAAGGGCACAAAGGACGATTTAATTTTCGCGTTTCTTCATCCGGCGCGGGCACAGATGCATAGTTTTTCCACGGCTACCCTTTAAACGTACGTCCCCGCGCTGCGATCGGACGGTCGATCGAGCGCGGAAGCGGCATATTCCGCACCGGTTCGTACACCCGGGAGAATGCATTTAATGGCCTGATGTTGTCATTAAATATTCATAAATTCGAACGCATCCACCAGTAGGCCGTTTCTGCGTGGCTGTTTCTTTCCGTTTTCAGTGGCATAGTGTGTCACAGTGAGCAAACGTCATGCATAAGCGGGGTAAAATATATAAAGTATAAAATATTTTATTAAATTCTAAATTAAATTTAGAATTCAATACAAAATTACATTTTACAATAAATTTAAATCTTGTCAAAACAAATTTGTTTGTACGTTTAAAGATCCCATCGATGTCTGATTGAATATACATGTATTAACTTTCAAGTTGAAGTGTATTAATGTTAAATTAAAGGTGAGTTATCAAAAAATGAGCATTAACATTGAATATATTATTTTTTTCACGACCCTGAAGAAGTTCACGAGACGAAAGGATCAAATCGAAATTTCATTTCATTCACCTTTCTTCTGGATAATTTCACACTGTGCGATGCAGTGGCGGGACATCAAACTAACTGGCGCTGTACGATGCGATGCGTTTTTGTGGGGCTACGAGCGTTTGAAATTGAATTCATTTCACGCTCACGCAGACTCGCTCTTGCCGCTTTCGTTTGCATATCCTGTTTGGAGATGGCGCGGGGGGCACAAAAAAAAGAAACTCACAAAATTGCATTATCTGACGCTACGTCGTGTTTTCCACGCGGGAAAAAAAAACTTTTGCCACTGATACGAAAATGGCACGCGGATAAATGCAAAATAACAAAAATCTGCACCGCACAGGATCACCCGGATGCAGGCGATATTATTTAAGGCTCTCGAGGGACTTACAGGCCCGAGTGGGAGCTCATAATTCATAGAGTAGAGCTTCACAAAATGGACGGTGCACTGTGGATCATCGTGTCCGCATCATCACCGTCAAAACGGCAGTATAATTAATTTTTCACCGTTTTTTTTTCTTCTTGGCTTAAACCAGTCGTTATGTGCGCGACTCGGCATGAGCAGAAAGAAATTATACTGTCTATAGTTCTATAGCATCCCTAGGAAATGTCACCATCAGCAAACACACGACCAAAACGCGCTCGTTATTAATGTTTGACAAGTAAAGCCCACTGGAAATTACACTTTCGCCTCATCACCTCAAACTCGCGCACCATAAATTGAATTTTAATATCATAAAACGGATTGGCTTTGTGCGCTTATTCCTCGCAGTAATTAAGTTTTATTCTGGTTAACCAGCCGCGTTAACGTGATGCAATCCATTTTCCAAGCACATCTGGCACAGTGACTGCCGCCTGCAGGTGCATTAATTATTATTCATTCGCACGTTCTACATGCGAAATAAAAATCAATTTCCACTCCACCGCGGTATGCATTTTCCTCGTTCCCTCGCCCTGCTAATCACTTTCGTTTCGGTGCAGCAGTGAGTACAATTTGTCCATGCATGCACACCGGAACCCGACAAAGGATCATAAATCCTGCGCGCCCCGTTGGGCGTATTTATTTGCACCGACATTACAGCGTTATTATGGTGATGATTTATGGTCTGCGGGCTATTAAAAGGCGGCTCGGTGTATACACAAACACACGCATTGTCCTTCAGGTTCATTTGCTTCCAAGATTAAATTTCAACCGATGCAGACAAAATGGCTGACTTTGGCGTAGAATCGGATCTCGGTCGTTAAGTGTTGCAGCAGGAACGATTGTTTGCTCTTTAATTAATTTATCCTTGCGTACATGCGTTTGCTGTGCATCCCTTTCCTCATCCGAGCTCATGGCACTAGACGATTGTGCACTACGTGGGAGAGAATTGCGAAGGACGTTAGGCAAGCTACATGATTTAATGCAGATTTTCACATCGATAAGGATGCAACTATCGTACGCACATATACATACATGGAGGTGAAACGCTCGAATGGGTTGCATTTACCAGCAAGAATAAATTTAAACTTTAATTGGTTATTTAAGCTGCTTATATCTGCTCTTTCGAAGAGCGCTGTATTTGCGATGAGTGGGTTTTTACTAATACAGTGTCCAGCCAGTTAGGAACTTGAATCAGAGTTTGATGATGGAGTTGTATTGAATTTGATAAAAAAGTATTGCCTTAATAAGCCTTAAATACTTTCGAGAATAAATTTCAATTCTCACATGAACATCTCGAAAGGTTAGAGATGAAGTTATAGAAGCTTACAAAATTCATATGAAATTGTTCAGTATATTTTCATGGTCAACTTATTACAAATAATACGGATTAGCAAACATGAGCAAACCTATTTGTGATTGTTGCACCAAGTAACAGAAGAGAAACTTCAGGACTATTAAAAATAAAACAACTGAATTATTCACTAACGATCGCCAACGGTTTTTTTTTCAAATTTCAAACTAGTTTTCTTGTAAGTGTTACACTACAGCCTGTGCTCGATTATTTCTCATAGACCATAAATCTCTCCCGCTTGTCGTTTCTTCCTCGATCGTAAACAATAAGTGTAGCCGTAGTGTGTGCCTCAAAGAAAGCGAGTAAAAATCCTGCAAATGCACTCATTGTAGCCATTTTGTTTCCGGACGGTAGGAAACGCTCCATTCGAAGCAATAACTCATTCGACATGACACGGTTCCGGCTGCTCCCGGTTAGCGTGGCGGTAGGCCTCCCTGCCGTCATCATCTTAATGCTGCGCGATCTCAGGCCGGCCGGGCCAGCTTCAGGTTGTTCCTCATCACTGGCTTTCTGGCCGTTGGGAACAAAAAAAAACATAAAACGCCTCCCGATATTTATGGCCAGCACGTTTTGTTCCATTGCGTGTCCATGGGTGTGTATGGGCGTGTCCACCAGGCACTGTGCTGGACGGCTGTATACACGGCACATATTTTCCATGCCACCGTCGTTCCATGTATGCCACGCTGCAGTGCAAACGGCTCGTCTAGACGCATTCGGGAGCGGGAAATGAGGGTCGCAAAATGCGTGTCCCGTCCCGCCGGGGGCGTATGGATGGAGCTGCAGCTAAAACAATTTCCGGCGACCGTCGGAGTGATGTTTTAATTACGCTCCGGTTCAAAATCGATATCACTTTGAATAGGGAAGCGAAGGGTGAAACATAAAAAAAACGGCCGTTGGAAGGCTAAAATAATATAGCCCGCCGTGTGGTAGGCAGTAGCAGCAGCAGCAGCAGCATGTCACCTGATGCTAATGTCAAACGACGATCGAAACGACATCGGGAAGAAGCGTACCCCGTCCTGCGGGAAAAGGTTTGCCTTTTCACGGACGAGATGGGTTTCCGTTTCGTTACGCTTTCAGTCCGGTTAGGTCCAGCAGAGCTTCACGCTCGGCAGGGTTTTGTGTTGTCGGCCAAGCAAGAGGTTATTTACTGAACCCTTGTTCCTTACGGGTGCATAATGTGTGTGTTTGTGTGTCCTATGCAAATGCATACCTAGCCATATTTCCGTATCGATCATAAGAACCCGTATTCAATGGGAGCTTCAGAAAATCATCTGCATAGAAATGAAAGTTTTAACGGGGTTTTATCCATAATACAATACCACATTTGATAAATGATATCATATATATATACAATAAAATGGCCTTCATCTCAGAGTCCTTTCAAAATCCTGCCGTCAGCAGCATTTAAAACCAAAATCTTCACCTTCATTTTTTCACAACATTCATCATAGGACGACAACACAAGCAGTGAATCACCCGCTCTGTCCGTAACAAACTGAATCGGGCAGCAAAACCCCAACAAAAGGGCTCACTGTTCGCTTCTATGATGCAGGTATTGGCCTCCCCCTCTCAGGATGGTCAGCGCCAGTGCAAAAGGTCACCAGAAAGGGGGTTCATTTATCATCCGATGATAGTGGGTCATGTTCAGCCCCTCGTCACTGCACAGCACCACCGATACGATTCCATTTCTATCTCGTATAATATGCAGACCCGAGCCGAGCAACAGGAAACCGGAGCCAATCGAGGCTGCCGCGTGCCGGCTATCTGCATCGTCCGATAAATGAAGCGGATGCTCTCTATTTATAGCGAACACTACGCGCGTAGGGACCGACCTTGCTCTCGGCCGACGTCCAGGGCGACCATTAGGGGAGCTATTTAAAAGGAACGTCGATAAGTGGGTGGACGGTTTGGGTTCGAAATTAGAAACGCACACAGCTGCAATGGACAACGGTGGACGAAAACGTTCGCATGCCTAATTGAATCTGAAAGCCGTTCTTACGGTAGATCATAAACATCATCGGTACCCAATCATTGCGCTTTGTTGTTTGATCTGTTGGGCTGATTTACCAGGACCAGGACCGGGAGTGAGATAACATGATCGGAAAAATGTCGTTATTTTGAAACTCAATGTAACTTTTATGAACATTTAACACCGGACGAGATTGAGATTGTTGGATGATGGGTTTTCCAACCAACGTAGGTACTTGTACTCGTACTAGAATATATGGTCCTTTACATAAAGAACCAATCTTAAAACCAAATTAGTTTTTATACTCGAAACGAAAATGTTAAGGTTGAGAACATACTAGAAAGACACTTATTTCAGCCCAACAGTTGTTCAAACAAACGATTTATAAATATTTTTTATATATTGTTTTCCATCACTTCACTACGGAAGGAGCATTGCCTTTCGCTTCCATTCACGCGTCACGATACTACGCAATAACGGAAAACCCCTCCCAACAAGCCGGAAGCACGCAGTATTAATGGATCTAATTTTGCACCATCCGAAATAGATCGAAGAGCGTTAAAAGCAGCAGCTGCCACTAGCCGCAAACTAGCGGCATGTTCCTCCCAATCGGAAATCAACCATGTACAAACCCGAGTCCAACGAATCGCCAAGCGTGAAGCTGCAAACCAGCTAATAAGACGCGTAGGAAGATGGACACTTTCCTAGAAAACCGCGTCTCGCAGAGATACGAACATCCTCCCCGGCCGGATGTTGAGAGCACAGCCGGAAGCGGACCGCCCTCAAAATCAACTCCCTCACGCACCTGCTGCTTAAGGAGGACTTAAAATTGCTTAATTATACAAAAAAGGGCCGGACCGAAACTCGTTTAGCCGCTGGTGTCAATTTTCTGTCGCTCACGCTCGACCGCGCTGGACCACAAAATTGGACAACTTTTTGACCTCCGCCAGGACGCTACCTGCGTTGCTTGCCGTTGGAAGGAGAAGTCGCGAGAAATAAATTGTGCCGCTTAGCCACTCACCTGGGGAAGAGAAAGCGAAAAAAACAGGAACATCGTTAGTACGCAGTTGAACTCGGACGCAATCGGGCGGGGAAAGGAAACAAAAACATGATCAACATTAATTTAGTAGAACATCGTTTTTCAGAGTAAATGAGAAGCGATTTGAGGTGAGTGCAGGAAAAGTTTCACAAGCGACCGGTTAGTGGCCGTTTTTATTTTCACCTCAAACGAAGAAGGTTTGGGGGCGGTGGCTTTTTTCTCCCTTGCTCGTGTGGTGGTCCCTTTCCCTGCGAAAGCTCGTCTGCAGGCAGGCAAATTTGGCATTTTCATCTTCCAAGAATTTTCCGCTTCTAGACCGGCACCCCGTCCTGATTAAATGAAGACGCGCGTGTACGACGACGACCGGAGCGAGCAATTTACAGCACGAGCGTAACGTGCCGGCCGGCTCATGAAGAATTGCGGAATAAAATGGGGCGTGTAACAGCGGCCACGAGAAGAGCACGAAACACCAGCAGCATGGTATTTCGTAAATTGAACACGATGCTTTTTTGGCGGCGTGACCTCGAGGACGTTCACCATTCGGGCAGGATTATACAAACGATACCACTGGGGGTCGCTCTTAAATGTGAACCCACACGCTCACACACACATGTGGGAAAAGACGCAACAAAAAATTGGTACAGTTTGTTACTACACTGGGAGCCACTAGCAATCAACGGTGTCGACCATTCCAACATCCCAAGAACGGCAACGGCACCGGAGAAAAACCGGTCAGACGGCTTAAAGCGGCAGTGTGTCTCGGAACGTCTCGGAACGTTCGTCCACACGTAATGATGATTTTCTACGCCCTCCCTTCGACGGGCCACTACTGCCGAAACTGCACTTTCGTTCGGGTTGCGTGGTATGAAATTTACATTTTCATTCGCCCGAGATGTCGGCACACTTTATTGGCCCCCGGGAGCGGCATTTTTATCGCTTAATGGTACGCCGAAGCTGTGGGCAGGGACGGGCTGGACCGGTCGCGTCATATTTTTGCGCCACGGAGACTAGATGTAGCTGTGCAGGGTTCTAGCGTTCTGCCATCTTTAGGGCAGACACGGGTTTTTTGTTGGTCAACCGTGGCTGTTCTCTTTTATCGCCGCATCAACTTTGTGACATCTTGTAAGGATGTGCTGTTTATGGGGATATGCTGGTACTCCCGGCCCTCGGGAAGGAGCATAAAATGTTCATCTATCGGTGGGACCGTGAGCCCAGAAATAGCATATTGGTATCCGAAAACGTTAGATGTGCAATAATTGTTGAGATTGGAGGATTTTTTTTACTATCGGTTGATCTTCATTGTCTGCTTCACTGATTCTGGTGGAAAAAGGGACGAATGAAAACGGTTCTGTTACGCAAGCTTTCATGTCTTTAAGTTTCAATACTTCAATACGTCATAGAAAACCGAAAGAAAGATGGAGAAATTCCACTCAGTAAAGAAATAGCACGAAAAAGTATTTCTAATTAATTTATCCTGAGAAACTATCGCTGGACAGCGTTTGCCTTTCAACCAACAAGCCTTCCAACAAACCTGTCCGAGGGCAAGTGTGGATCCATATTTACCCGGTTGTGTATGAACGAGGTCTAGCTAAGTGTATTTACTTTGAAAATTTTAATGCAAATCAATTAAACCATGGCACCCGCAGCAAAAGCATCCATCCGTCCGATCGGTCTCCGCACGGTAAAATGGAGCACTAATTGTATTTGCATTTGTCCCGGTGGTGATGTTTACGTGCACGTCGTGGTTTACCTTCGCTTGCATGCGGAATGGTCACCCGCATGCGTTGGGTGACATACCGGTTGTTTGTTTTCAGTACCTACAAAGGGGATGTACAAAAGGATGTCAATTCGAATTGCAATTTTGATGTGTTTTGAACACTCAATTTTTAAATTATGTTCACAATTCGTTTTGAAGTGCATTCTTCATCGTAAAGACGTTTATTGGTATGGGCCATCATTCGTTCATATTTCTCTGGGGGAGGTTTCACTGACTGGAAGCACTGGAAATGTGTGCGAATTCAAACTGGAGTTGAATGATTTTTTTCAAGATTGAGAGACTGCTCTTTTTCATGTACCAAGTGAAGAATATTTTCCAAACATTTAATTTTTCTGGTACTATGAGTTTAATTGATTGATGACAAATTGTTTTAAATTGTCTCATTAAAATACTGTTAGTTTTGAATATATTTAAAAATTAATAAAAAAACAGCACGAAAATATGTTTCGTGAATTATTAAAATCAACATTTAAAAGAGCGTTCCAACATGGAAATAGTAACTTCTCATTGCTCACCGGCAGCGAACTGACAGCATGCTGTTCTCACTCGGATCTGCTCACCGGTGCCATGCACTCACTGCCATAACTCACTAACATGCTCTCGTGAGAAGGCGCGCTCATCGATGAACACATTCATTCCGTGAGTTCATCCTACTCGCGGATGCTGTGAGCGATCTAAACAACTCGTTGAGAGAAAGCAGCACAAAAGAGAGAAGAAAACAGCGAGAGAGGAAGAAAAATTACCTTTTCAGCGATGAGACACGCGCCGGCGGAGCGGCAGACCGTAAAAGAAGCATATTTAACTAGCATAAACACGGCAAGAATTAATAATAGAGGAGAAAACCCGAGCGCACCGAAGCTGGCAGTCTCGGCGCGCTAGTGTCGCGCGGTTGAGTGTGACAAGTTTTCCTGAGAGAAGCGTGGGACAGGTGATGGGCGCGTGGAAATGAGAACATGCCACCCTCGCATCCCACAGTCTCTACCTTCTTCGGTTGAGCATGGCAATCGAACGTCAAGTTCATTGCTCCCGGAATAATTTCAACTGCCCCGCGACGTACACGCTGGCTGTGAAGTCATCCATTTCCGCTAGCGGGACGTACAGACACAAACAAACACACACACGACACTTATTAGCACGAGCGTGGTACAGTTTTTAGTTAGTGTTGTTTGATGTGTTTGCTTTGAAAAATCGACCACGACAGAGGATACGTTTAATCACGACGAATGGAAAACGTACCGAGTGTTTATTCTTAAAACCACGAAACCATCGACCGACGTTTCCTTGCCGCCCTGGATCGTCAAGGCCGACGTGTTGAACGCGCCGAAGAGAACCGGGACAGGTGTTTCGGTTGCGCCTCCGTAAGGAGGACACACACACACACACACCCGTGCTGAAGTGCCCTGGCCCGGGATCGATGTCAGCGATGAAGCGCGAGCGAAGGGGATCGTCTTCGTCACTGACTGACAGCTGTCATCGTACGTCGACGCTTCGTGACAGTCCCGTCCGAGCCCGGTGCTAAGTGATGACGAATGTGAGAGAAAACGTGCTTCCGTGCGAATGGAAAGTGCGTGAATGGCAAGTGCGCAAGGGAAATTGTACAATTTCGCATCCGGCTGCCGTGAAGAGTTTTTCCGATTTTTTTAAATATAATTTTAACACATTTATAAAAACTCAAAACTTGTACACCTTCGCTTCGCACAAAAATATACACAAATTCTGCAAAAAAAAAAAATACAATTTTTCGATGTGCCTTTGGCAACGCTGCTCACCCTGCACGGTTATGTAACGCGGTCGGTTGCTCTTAGCAGCAGCAGAAATGACCCGAATTGAGACGAAGAGACGCGAAAAAGAAAACGCGCGTTTTCTCTGTCTTTCGTGGTTCGCCTTGCCGCAGGGGGCCATGGGGATCTCTACGGCGGTCTCACGCATGGTGTCATGCGACCTTGAAAGTTAACTTTTATCGCGTCCGATCACGCCTGCCCGGCTCTGGCTTGCACCGTGCCATGTGTGCGTGCGTGCGTCTAGTTGGATGATTTTATTCTCCTCACGCGTGCTGGGTCAGGGGTCTGGCTTCATCTTCACGGTTTGACGGGACCGAGGAGTGTGGACCCCCCGAAATTGGAGCACGGAAAACGACACAGGCGGTTTGGGTTCGCAACTTTTGCTGATGGGTTTGATCGTTTGGAAAAATGAGTTGTGTTTCCTCTGGGGAGTGGATATCCGTTCAGAGTGTTTGGATTATGTCGATAAGGTTGATTATCGTTGCGAGTAGATTAAGAAGTTTCGATTATAAACCACATCTTATCGTTTGTGTCGGAAATGACAGGACAACATTTAATTTCCGAATTTGCTTTCACATAGTAATTGCAGAAAATGTGTTCCAATGTATTTGGAGTTGGCCTGATTGACAAACCATAATTGAATTCTCACCAGCGTATTGTTTTAATAAAAATCAAACGAAAAATAAGGCCAGCCTGTTCCTTTCGCTGTAGTTAAAATATTGACAGGCAGGCGAACACCTTCCCGACACACCCACCCCAATGTGCATAATAAATGCTAATGGACGTGTAATAAATTAATAAAACATCGAAGGTGCCTGTTGCACGGACGAATCTGTCACCGTTCCCACCGGGCTTGATGCGATGAAAAATGCGGAACGCATCAAATGAAGTGCAGAGAAAAAATGTGCAGCCTGCTCCATTCGCAAGGACACGCGGTCAGGATACGGGAAAGCAGCGCCGCAATGTGAGTGTTTGTGGATGGAAATGATCTCAATTATTCATAACAATAGAAGAAGTGATTGGCAGACGTGATAGTTGCTTTCTTTACACGTTTGTTGAAGAAATGCGATGTATTCGTGCTAACCAACACAAGCACCGTTTTTTCACCAGAAATGATTGACCTATTCATATGAAATTGTCGAAATATTTAGTATGTTTGAATATAAATATGATTTTAACTATGTTTATCCATTGATTGTTTAACGCATATTGATCAGATTACATCGTCATAATCAAGGCATTTTTGGTATTGATTTGTTTCGATTATTTTCTTAGGTCCAATGCATCAAAATGTGTGATAATCGTACTTAATCTACTTAAAAATTCATAAATGATTTGAGTTTCTTCTCAAATGATTTTTTTTTTCATGAAGTACATCATGTTTTTCATGAAATGGACGTCATCTAGCTATGGACCTATGGGACAGTCTATTTTCATTACTAAAATTTTGTATAATGTGAAATTTCTTCACTTCGAAATTAAGGATGGGACATATGGCCTGAGCTACCGGTCTCTACTTTTGTGAACTCATTTTACGGATTACCTGGAGAAGGCCCAGGAAGCTGGTTTCTCCAAGTCAACCTAAGTATAGCCACACAGACGAGGAAGAAGAAGAAATTAAAAATAGGGGTTCTATAAATCGAACTGAATGAAGTCACGAAATATCTATAAGATATGTATCAGAGTTTCGATATATGACGTTGAAAGGATGTTAATTTCATATTGAACAACAGAATAGTTTCGAATATTGGAAAGGTTATTTAATTTTTCAATGTCAATAAAAATCAGAAACCAAAAGGTTCGCTTGATTAAAAAAGTAGGTTAAGTGATAAATATGCGACCTTGTTCATGATAATCTTGTGATAATATTTAGCTCATAAAATTAGTAATTCATGAGATAATCTTCAATTTAAACGGTTTTCAAACATTTAGTAAGAATCACTGGTATTTTTACTCTCTATTTCGATACGAAAACATATAAACAACAATGCAGTTTACCTTCCCAAAACGCATAACCAATCCATTTAGTACATTCCGGTGCTAATACTACTATCCCTGCATTGATAAAACATGTATCGCCTTACAAGCTCCGGCTTCTAAATCCTTGCATCACATGAAGAGCATGCCGGTTTATGATGTCGTTAAGCTCCACCGGAAATGCTTCCCTCGATCCCTGGTCTGTTGTAAGCCACTACGAAAACTCGCTACGGGAGTCCAGTCGATGCCTGGTCATTTGTAGTTCCAGCACTTTTGCAGCGCACAATAGTGTTAAAAACAAATAAAATGTTTACAACATCCCGTCGACGGGGTCAAATCCTTCGCCATCCCGATACCGAGGGTGCAAACTGCATTCCGTGGAAGGGAAAAATTTTTTACAACCCGACTGACCGCACCGAATTGGGTTCCGTTACCGATGTAAGTGAGCTGGGCACTGTTACAGTCGTGTTTTACACAAACATGTGTGCTGCTATCGAACCACCGAGCGATCGGACGGCGGTCAGGAACGAGCAACCGCCACCGCAAACTGGGTTTGATAATGTTGCTATAAATGTTTACCAGCGTACGAACGATGCGCAACAGCGTACAAAGCAGGGAGAAAGAAGACACAGCAAAAACAAACCAAACATCATCATCATCATCGCCATCAGACGCAAGATGCATTGCATTGCAGCTGCAGTCATAAAAAGCGCTCCGGTGCACGGATGACGATTGCAGCGTAGGAGGATACATTTCAGCGATGGTCAATCGTAAAAAATACACATAAATAGCAGCCCAAAGAGAGAAAAAGGGGAGCAGCACTTAGGAGCGCTCTGGAGCGGTAATGCAATTTACCGAACTGGTAGCAAACCCGTTCGCCCTCCACGAAACGATGCAGGCAAAGCAAAAAAGCCACGATAGAGCAACAAATTCAATCAAATACAAAGGAAAGGTAGGTCTTCGTACGCTTCGCTCAAACCGGATGTGAGCACACACACACAAAAAAAACGAAACCGAGCTAGTCCATAAATTGAATGCAATTTATTTAAATAAATCAGCATCCAAACGAAGCGAAATGACAACTCGGAAAGAGCACTACAAACCCAAATTCTCGTCACGCTCGAATCAATTTGCAGGAAAATGATATTTTCAAACAGAATTCCGTTTTTCCTTCGCTCAAGTCAATATTTCTCTAGGCGGCTTAAACCTTTCAACGAGCTAATCCTCTTACGCTCTTGATGGATTGGCTCGAACATTTCCCATTAACTCGGCCACGCTTACCATGCTGATGGCTCTAATAAAGTTTTTTTTTCTTCTCATTTTCATTTCCCATCCTTCAGTCTCGAATATGACCGTTTTCCAGATTGTGAAGATTTCCATTCGAGGGATGAAATTTCGATTCGTTCTCTCGATTCAACTGTCGCAGCTTGATTGGATTGATTTTTATATTCGGACATTCCTTCGATTCTACCCTGCCGACTCAAAGTATGTCTCTTTATTCGTTCAACGGCCATTTACGTTTCACTTCTTGCGAGATCTATTTGCTCTCGGGTTTTGTCTTTTCTTCACCTTTTTCTGTGAGTTTTTTTTTTGTTTTTTTGTTATATCGCACGCACTCACATTGGATTGAAATTGATGTCAAAGTACCATCTTCGATCGGGGAAGGTATTTTCACCAAAAAAAAAAAAAAAGGTAAAAGCTGTCATGAGCTGGCTGCCGCATATTTGTCACTGATTTAAAAGCAAACGGGCTGCTCTGCGTAAAAATGTCACATGGAAAACAAAACAAAAAAACCCACATCCACCAACGCCTTGGAGAGATGCTTCATCAAAAATTCATTTCCCTGCACGGGGCGAAGCTGCAGAAGCATCGCTTCGTACAAGCATAACCCGTTCGCCGCTGGTGTCAAAAAGGGATATCGAACAGGCGCACGGCACACTGGCGGCTGCTGGCAATCCCCGGGTGAGATTAAAAATGGCGATGCACCGGCTGACAAATCGAACACGGAACAGTGTGACAGTGTACGCTAAGCGCCAGCCAGCCCGTGCAGCGACATTTCGATTAGCTCTCGCAAGAGTGGAAAATGCACTCGAACAAGATCGGGAAGCTTTGCCCGGCTGCCACCCCGAAAAGGTGACGACGGAAAATGGAAAACATCTCGCAACTCGGAGCGGCTCGGAAAAGCTGTCAGCACGGTTGCAGCACGGTGGGCGGATGGCCCATCCCGTCGGGGAACATTAGGTGGACGATCGAACGGACCGAACAGCTCCTCCGAGAGCCGATAAAGCTAAACGAGCGTGGTGAAGGTTTTGACGGCAGTCATTTCATTGCAGCGACGCTAAATTGAGTACACAAATGTGGTGTGAACGGGGTCGCTGGGAGGAGAGAAAATGGAGAAAAGATTGCTCCGAAAAAAAAAGAGTTTTGACACGACAGACAAAACGACACGGAGCAGATTTGGTTTCCTCCGGCAAGGTCTCGCCGGGGTGCGGTGATTTTATTTTTCATCGAACATTTCGAAACCCATTTCACAAAACAAACGGGAAAGATGTCAGCGAAAGTGTAAAAAATGTCAGATGAACGTGTTTTGAACATTCGCTATTCAAATGGAAGCGTATCAGGGCTAAGCCAAAGACAGGCAAGATTGAAACAAAATAAAACGAGCTGTTGATAATATAAAAGGAATTAAAAACATGTGAATAGAAATCCTAGATAAAAACGGAAATATAGTTAACGAATTGATATGACATGTCTTTCAAATTCATAAAAAAAGTAAATAAACGAATTTTAAACAAGAACTGTTCATGTATGTGAAAAAAAAACAGTGATAATTGAAATAAAGAATCAAATATAAAATTTTGCATAATATTTAAGAAAAATGCAGTAACGATTGTTCACGTAGAAATAAATATTTAGCATGCTATAAAATTTTACCAAAGTAATTAACCTGTCCATTAAGAAAACAATACCTTAAACTGATCCTACTAGATCCATTATAAGCTGATTCTTAACAAAGTTGTTAACATTATTAAACGAATCGTATGACACAAACTTTTTTTAGCAACTTTTTTGTCGGATGGGCTATTCAGTTTAAACTTTTGACAGAAATGATAGAAATATATTTAAAAACAAAATACGTACCAAATATATGGAAAAGTTATGGAGGTACTACTCGAACAGGAATGATTCTAGAAAATCCTTCCTACCTGACTCTCTGTAGTGTCAAATTACAAGCAAAGTTATGCCCAAAGTTATAAACTTTGCTTTTCTCACCAAAAGTTGTTAGAACAACTATGGACAACTTAGGAAGACTGTTAAATTTTAGATTATGAAAGGTTTGCAACTCTTTAAAATAAAAAGATAAGTATTAGCATCTACTTACACAAAAATAAAACTATTTCTTAATACGCAACGCAACAGTCTCATTTGCAATCTTCTGCTTGCTGCCCACAGACCTCATTCCAGCGTGTACCACATTATGCAACGACTTACGACAAACTCCAAACCGTTGCGTTCTATATCGTACGCGTTACGCCCGCGTTACTGCCCATCTAACATTGTGACTACCGTTTTACGCAAAGGAGAGAAAAAACAACAACCAGGAGATAGAGACAGAGAGAGAGAGAAAAACCTCTCCCCCCTATCTATAAGCGCTCACACACGCACACCGGTGGGGGTTAAGTAATGGCAAGGTAAATGTGATCGGCAGTCGCCGGTCTGAGAGCGATTGCTTGCGCTTATGCTTGCACTGTTGCAATTACTCCTTCCTTTTTGCGGTCACAGCCGGGCGACACACGCGGTGAGCGCATCTTCGTCTTGACCTTACGAAATGGAGTTGCGTCTGTCTCGTTTCTCTCTCCTTCTCTCTTCTTGCGGCATTGTGGTTTTTTTTTTATACACACTCGACCCACATTCGGACCAAATTTCAGCGTCCCATCCCCACTGGAACGTTCAATTCAGTACAATGAAAAAAACCCCAAGCTGGGAGCAATCTACTGTCTGCCACCGGGCAGATGCACGCACCCGCAGCCCGGGGAGACCTGCGAAATTTATTGAATTAAATAACCGCCCCGACAGCATAGCTCCCTCTGACCCCGGGGAGGAATGAGAGCTCGCCCTCCACACCCCGCGGTGTTACGTGCACAATTATGCTCGTTGCGTTCCCGTCAGCGGCGTTCGCTGGGTGAGAAGACGGGATGAGCTCATCATGATCAGGCTTGGATAAATAACGAAAAAGAGCATCGGCGCGCGGTGACATGGGAGGGGGGGCTTGTCTGAAGGCTCTGAATTGCCCAACCGTCGTCTGCGGAACGGAACGAAACCGAGAAAGAGAAAGATAAACACCCTGACAGCGTGTCGGAGTCTCCGGTATTGATCGATCGGTTGAGGGAGTGATTCAAGTGTACCGAGGCAATTTCTTACTTTGACCCTCTGCTCGAATTCGACGAGAAGGGGGTCGCGATGCAGCAGCAGGTTGTTCGCCTGCTTACGACATGCAATTTGACATTTGCATAGTGTAGAGGGAGAGAGAGAGAGAGAGTGTGTCGTAATTGAAAATGGCCTAAGAGACGGCAGTCGTAGAACCATTCACTTGATGTTTTAGAAATAAAAGGATCATATTAAAAAAGGAGATAAAAAATCTCCGAAATTCGTACTGTTTTCAGGTGTTACAAAGTTTGTTTTATTTTTTCCTTTTTTATTTTTTATATCTTAAAACAGTATTATGTAGCACTGAGTGAAAATCGACATAAAAATGGCGCAAATGACGAATTCAAAATTGAAGGCACGATCTTTAAGGAAAAAGTTTGAAAAGCCAAAGCCGTTGATGATGCATATATGATTTGGAAAACAATGTATCATATATATATATTTAATGATTTATTATGGATTGAAATCTTCGTGCAGATGTTGATTTAAGATAGGTACAAACAGTATTATCTCCGCCATTACTCAACACGCACTACATTGTTTAAATAATCGCTTGTGTAAGAAGTTGCCTAATCGATCTATTCTTCTGGTCCCCTTTCAGATACACTCCTAGCGGGTCGAACCTCTCCTGCCGAACGCGTCGAGCATCCTACGTAATGCAGAATTGCAAGCCCAACCGAACCAACGCGGAGGAAGGATTGGACCGTTGCCTTGGCCGTTTGGCAGCCCCGTGGTATACCGATTGCCAAACGAACCTGTTTCGCGCTCACCTACTTTTCGGCGCCAGCCGTTTGGCTTACATTCGTTTTTTTTTCTTCTTCTGCACACAAGTCGTGCTCCACGCTCGCTTACCAGATGGGCTCACCCCTGTTGGGCTCTTTGACGGTCTTGCTCTCTCTCTCTCTTGCTCTTTCGCTAGCGAAGGCGACGTAGAACACACCTCTGGGGTCTCTCAACGTTTTCGAAGGGCTGTCTCGGGCGAAGGTAATGTCGCAACGATTGCACAGAACTTGCCGCTTGCAACACCGCCACAGTCTTAAGTAGGTGTGTGCATGGGTAACCGGTTCCCGGCCAGCCGCCAGACAACTCTATCAACTGCACCGATCAGCCGAATTCGACGACTTTTCCTTTTGGCCTCGAACTGAGCGAACTGAGCGATGTTGGAATGTTTCCAGAGTCGTTTGTTGCAGTGTCTGGAGAGAATTAACCGGAGGTTCTAGCGTGCTACGACCAGACAGACATTTTATATTGTGTGATAACATTTATTATCTATCACCAATTGTTGGTAATTTGCTCGGACACTAACACTATCTCATGCGAGCTCCTCACAGGACCCATCTTACGCAACTGTTCGGCACAGCCTGTGTTCGGACAATCTTTCGAAAGAACTTCACCCGCCAGATCGAGAGTGCGAGCTTTTGCAATTCCTCCGACGGTGCATCCACCCGCCGGGGAGGGAGTTGCGATGGTGCTGCGGTGGGCTGTGGCATTGCGGTTATGTCGCCCGCTCTGCCACACGCCACTAGCCGAGAAAACCGCCGGGTGCCGGGTGGCGGTGACCCTATTTCGGTGGCTTGCCCGATTTGGCATCGAGGCGCGCGAGACCCTCGAAAGTCGTCGGTGAGTCGGTTTGGAGTAATATAACTTATTTCTCCACACCGCCGTTGGACGAAATGGTGATTTCGGTTTCGCACCATTACGTGCGTGTGTGCGCGGTCTCGGGCGCGCGCACGTGAGTGTGTGTGTGTTTTGGAGCCGAGACAACAATCACGGGTTTGCGGGGGGAGTGAACGCACAGCATCGGCCGCGTGGTCAACGAAATTACGTCAAGTGTCGGCTGCAGACCCGGCCCGGCCGCTATGCAACAGGGTTCATCGGTTTTAAAGTCCCGGCCCGGGTGGAGGGAGCGTAACTGTGTTGCATTACTTCTGATGGGCTTTTGAACAATTACTTATAAATAGATACAATTGCATAATGGCACACCGCATCAAACTGTTTGACATTTTGCGTCTGGTACCTGCTTTCATGTTATGATCGAAGAGGTTTTTATTCGGGAAGAGAGAAACATTAAACAATGGTTTGTCATCGATTCGCATCTGACATCAAAGGACTCTCAGGCTCCATACATTTCAATTGTTTTTTCTGCACGTTTTGACATTAGAACAGATACATTTTCGATTTGAGAATAGTAGCATGATGAACTGGAAAAGTGTCATGAAAGCAACAGGGTTGAACTTCCTTCTGTAGGTACTTATAAAAAAAAATGGTAAAAATTGAAACAACTAGTCTCGAAAAATTGTTGGTTTCTATTGGAATACTATTTTGTTTTTGTTTTTTTTTTTAAGATCAAAGGGTTACATTATGTTTTTGGATATTTCTTCGTTTGAGTTATCAGTTTGGCAGCCTCCGACGTGTTCTCATCTAAAGGGAAATAGCAACAAATAGATCCATATTGTTTAATTTGCGTTGTTTATAAGAAGAACTTTGTTTGGAAGTAAATAATTTAAGTGAATTATATTCATACATTTCAAACATAAAACATTTTGTATTCATAGTTTATCTGTTTTTGGATTCTCATGGTTGTTTTAACCCATTTACAGCTACTGTTTTTAATAATTTATAATTAACCGGAAACCCTTTTTATTAAAATTTTTCTGATTTCGAGTTCTCATGGTTGTTTTAGCGTTTTAAGTCAAGTCTCTATGCATCCATTTCAATTTGCTTGTAAAGGAAAAATTACATAGGTAAAAGTACTAAAAGGAGTAAATCGTATTTTTTTTTTCGTGTTGCGGAGTCTAAATTAAAAATCAATCAAAAATATTTAACCACTTTGAACATTGAACATTAGAACAGTATGAGGCTCGTTATATTTTCATAATAAGAACACTTATCACACAAATAAAGGAAATAAAAAAATATGATTCTACTTAGCACTGTTTCCTATAGAACGCTTATATGAAACCAAAGTGGTTTCAATTTATCATGAATGACTTGCAATGTAAATAAAATTATTTAAAATTCAGAATACTGTGAATAAATAACTCGTAAAGGAAAAATCGAATTCTTATTTCTTATACAAATTTCTTATACAAATCAACCACCACCTGTTCGATAGTAAAACTCCCTCACATTTCACCATTCCACAACACAAAAAAAAAACGAATAAACGTGAAGTCTCGCAATCACTCACTACCATTCGTAGTACATTCGACGTGTCGCAATGCAACCGCAGCACCGTCCCGCCGTCGTAACGCTCGCAAACAAATTGTGCAAAAGCCCACAGATGCAGCCATCGACGCCCGGCCCGGCAGAGGAAGATTTAGAAGCGTGCAAAGCGACAACAGAGAAAAAAACGAAACGAGCGCGTGTGGTGTCTCGCGGCAGAAAGGAGAGGGCCGGGGAATGGCAGTAGCCGCGCGCGCGCGCCTCTGTGTATGTGTATTACGCGCTCCATTTTCGTCGTCATAACGTGTGTGACGTCGCGTAATGACTGCGCGAGCCAGCGGTGGGACGTGCCGCTGATAGTGACGCGCGGTTTCGACCTGGTAGTGACCTCCTCCGGCACGCATTTTCGGTTTCGATTTGTTTAATTGTTTCCCTCTCGCTCCCGCCCCGATCTGTGTCTCGTGCGTGGCCCGCTCTGCCATTTTGGGGTTGTATAATGATACCGGCTCTTTGCACGGAGCGCGCGCGGATCGATCGCGCGTGAGGTAATGATCGTGACGTGCCGCCGGTGGGAGAGCGCGTTCGTACCGACTCTCGCTCGAGCGCGCGACGCAACGTTGGGTAACGTCTGCTAACCTTGAGCCCATTTCACAAGCCCACCACGGCTAGCTCCACCACCAGTGCAGAAGA
Source organism: Anopheles dirus (assembly GCA_000349145.1). Lineage (NCBI taxonomy): Eukaryota > Metazoa > Arthropoda > Insecta > Diptera > Culicidae > Anopheles > Anopheles dirus. The sequence continues at coordinate 1,580,931 of KB672902.1, read as the reverse complement.
TGCAGTTCACCCACGGTGGATCTGCACAGCTTCACCGAGAGTGCGTGAGAGCGAGAGAGAGGAGGCATGATCATGCGTTGTTATGTAGATCACACTCACACACACACTCACACGCACTAGACCCAGACAAAACCAGGAGGCTCGTGCGATTGCAAACACGGCTGGCGTTACGAAGTCAGTCTCGTTTTCGATCGTGACGATCGGTTTGAGTTTTCTCACTCACTCACTCACTCACTCACTCACTCACGTACTCACGTCTCACCTTCGACCTATTGTTCAGGGAGGGGAGGTGCAAATGCGGCCGCGAAAGAAGCATAAATTCGTAACATCCATCCACACGTGAGGGGCGTCCGATTGAATCGGGTTACCGAAACGGTTTCGGGGTCTTTCGGGGATCGGGTTGAGCTGGGACCTCAAAGCCCGTGTAGGGGAAAGTCAACTGTGCGGCACTGCAGTCGTATGTGTGTGTGTTTGAGAGAGTGAGAAGCACAACATAACCGCAGCAACGAAACATAACGTCACGCACGCATAACCTTCGCTGCGAATCCCACTCTCCCATAACTTCAGGTGTCATTGCGTCAAAAGCTGGACAGCGAGCGGGCATACAGATCGGTTCTAGGCAAATCTTCACTTGGTCTTTGCCACCAACACACACACTGCCGGCGCCCTCCCCAATGCGCTGACCTATCCGCGCCGCGCGTTTATTGGGGAGAGCCAATTTTATAATCGCATCGCCGATTGCACGCCGCATTACGTCACCCTTGTTACCTTTCGACGTTACCTCCCGGGACGGGCATGAAATTAAGGTTAAACCGAATGGGGGGGCCGGGCGGCCACCGAACGCGACCGCTGGCGAGTGGGGGCAGGTCGGCGTCAGTGCTGGCGGTGAGTTAAGCATCAGTAAGCGGATTGGTGTTTACGTCAGATAAAAGTAACGCGGCTGCATTCGGCGCCGTGACACGATTGCCTCACGGAATCGGAGCAAATCGGTGCCATTTCTTGCGACTCCGCATGCATTCCCTGTGGAAGCTTGGAGCTGGGAGAAAAGTTTTTTATCAAACTTCATTTAACAACTCAAAAGTGGCTCCTTCGTCTCGCTTCCGAGCGACGGCACCGAAACTTCTTGCAGCATCGCTGAACACGCAGTTCTCGACGCTCGTGCCCGTGTGATGAACATGCTTACTTTGTGGCGTATTTTGCTTCCACCCACGACGCACCGCCGGCCGAAACTTTCGCACCGAAAGCACGCAAAACAATGTAAACCGCGTAACCGTAACGGCCGCGGGTTGATACCCATCGCGGGGTTGTAACCTCGTTTTTTTGTTTCGCTCTTCTTGCGCGACTCCCGGCCTGAGTGAAAGAGTTTGGCCCCGCGCGAAACGATAAGCTGCACCCGGGCCCGGTAGCACGGCCATGCAAAAACGGTTGCGTATGCAAAAACTTCTTTATCGTGCTTTACGGCTCGATTGTTGCGTTAGCTGCTCTGTAGCTGGGTGGAGCAGCGAGGGTGTGCGATTTGTAATGTAACGATCTCCGTGCGGGTGGGCGGAGGTGGTGAAATTATGAACTGTGGAGGACGAGACGAAAAAAGGCATGTTTGCTTCACGCGCGGTGACTTTTGTCTTACACGTGCGTGGACAAGCGTAGTGTTGTGGGAGAAATTACATTACTCCAGATGAAGTTACGATTTGGGAGGGAAAACAAGGCTTGGATGAGTAAAGCAAGTATTGACTGCTCGAGTTAATTATTTCAACAGAGTGCAATAATAGTTACAAAGAGAGACAACTTATACTAGAAAAAATGGTATTGGAACATATAATTTTAATTTAGTTGTGGTATCAATTTAAAGCTTTAAATAACAGCCTTTGTATAGTCTCATTTTATTTTTTCTTAGATGATTTTTTAAAATATTTACTATTGTTTAAAATTGTTCTTTGTAAAAAAATTATTCAACCATTTTTACAGCAGTTTTGACATAAAATGGTACATATAAATCACACTTTCGTTTACAAAAATACATGAGGAACAATGTATTACTCTTAAATTCCTAGTTTAAGAACAGAACATCAGCTTTTGTCACGCTTTTTGTCGTGTATTGCTTCTGCATATAAAGCATGGAGAGCAGCGAAGCACTAATCTTGAAGGAAAACTAAAACAACCGGACAAAATTGCTCGATTTAAATTAACCTTAACTTATACCCTACTTTTTGAGTTCATACGTCACAAACCAGAAAAGAAAGGCTAGTAAAAGCTCACCTTCCTCTTGTCAAATTATTACTATTTTTTCTGCAATTATTGTTGTTAAAATCTAATTGAAAATTTAATTGTTATCAGTGCAATCCTATATAGGTTATATGGATTTTTTTCTGAATCTATTTTGTATAAAAATAAATAACATTTCCCTCTACTAATTGAAGAAACATGGAAATGTATTTACATAAATACAATATTATATATTTTTTATATTTTTATTTATTCATTTATAATAGTGACGTATTGTTTATGTATTTCATATCTTCTTGAACAATTCATGAAGAATGAATCCTAAAGTGAACGAATGAATCAAACCCCAAGAAAGTTTTTAATTCTCCAGAAATATTCTCTTTCTACAAACTTCATCTCAATTAAAAAGCCTCGCCTCTGATATCAAACAAAAACAAGCTCAACACCCCCTACTAGCTTCTCAACACCTCATTATTCAGTGTGGTTCTTGCAGCACGACACGTGCTACACTTATGTCAGTGGTCGGCAAAAAAAAAAACGCGAAAAACATTCAGCCACCGCGTCAGGGACAAATGATGTTTGGGGAGGAAAAAAA
>KB672902.1:1560332-1573656 GCA_000349145.1 Anopheles dirus | reverse complement strand
GAGAGAATGGGGGCGAAAGGGAGCCATTGGCGTTACGTATTTGTTTCACGGTTTCACGTGAGCTAACGTAATGCGGCACAATGCGGAGTGCAGGTCGCCACCGGTTGGGGGTGGTTGGCTCGGATAGGGCAAACACTATCGAAATGGTTACGCCAATTATGTAGATGTGTTTTAGGTCGGTCGAACTTTTTTTCCCCCGGCTTCTGCTGGGCCTCTCACTCACTTCTCTTCTCGCCGCGATGACGTTTCGGTTCGTCTGGGTGCTTCCCGTACGCCCGAAAGAAGCTTTTTGGCGAAACGCATCCTACGGCCGGGCCGGGGTTGGGGTTTTGATCTGCATTTCAAACTTCTAGCCCGCGCCCAACGGTCACGTGCCCGTCGGCTGCAAACGGGGAGACTGCCGTCTCCACCGAAAACCCAGCGGGCCATGGGTTGCCGCCGCACGTTGCTTTGATTTGTGAGCAAACGCAGTGGGTGGGAGTTGGGTGCACGTTTCCCAGAACCCTGAGCCTATGAAGCCATGGTTGTGTGAAAAGGGCAAGCGTGAGGGTTGCCAGCTGGAAAGGCTAGTGGGTAGGGCGGCATGCCGGCTCGGGAAAAAAGGGAGTGATTGGACGATTGGCTCTGATTAGGTCGGCGTCGACATCGCCGGTGCATTCGAGTGTTACATGATACCTTTGCCAATGCGGCCGGCGGACCCGTTCGCTGGCAGTGGGTGTTAGCTAATGACGACTCGTGCCCGCAAGAACAGCGAACCGGGGAGTGTAAGAGTCTTCGAAGCAAAAAAGGGGGGATTTTCTGGGGGATTATTTGCTAACATTTGCGATGAAAAAAAAAACATGTCAATTCATTATAATTTAGTGCAAACGTTTCCATTTACATACAAAAACGAACTAGGGAACGTAATAGGTTCATTATAAGGGCTATAATCGTTGTAATCGCTACCTTCTAAACCACACCCAGTTATAAACGCTTTGCTATGGTTACTTTAATGTTTTTCATATAAAATCAAGCAGCAGTGGCTGCATATTTTATGAAACAATGAGCTAGAGCTATCGAATTCAATTTAATAAATAATATAATTAATGCTCTCACAGACATTTCACATTATTGCTTAGGACTATTATTGAACTATGTCGTATTTTGATGACAACTAAACTAACAAAATGGAGTTGAATTAAATCCTACTAATTTCAAATACTAGAATGTAACGAAATTTCAATCCATTGAAAACATGAGTAGCAAATTTTGCGTTGTTCAAGGCAGAAGTCAGTTAATTTGAAATACAAACAAACAGTATGAAGTTTTGGGAAATCAAATACAATCAAGACATGAAAGCAAGACAAGCAGCTCGTAAATTCGTAAACAGAATTGAAAGTTTTAAAATACATAATTGTTATTTATTACATATACTATTTAAAGTTTGTTTGTTCGATGTTTTGTGTTTTCATCATTCGTCACTGATGTTTTGTGAGCTCATTTAGGTAATTGATTGATATAATTAAGCTTTCTTCACAATTTGTAAACTTTAAACTGTCTTTGGATGTTTCTTTTAAAGTGATTAAGGATTATCTTTTGCAATTTATAACTTATATGTGCTGAACAGCAAATATGGGTAACATAGCGTCATTTTACACATGTTTTTGTCTAAAAGGCTTCTATTTTTTTGTTTTTTTACTTTTCAGCCAAAAGATACGGATATTCAAATTTCCTTTCAACTTTCAAAACAAATGTATCCGTCACGTACAGAAATCCTTTCAAGTTCACAGTGCGGCAGCTTAAAATACGGTCGTGTAAAACCGACTCACGAAACCACAAACAACAAGTCATGATCTCATTCGTCAACCGATTCTACGGTCGCCCGATATGGCTTCTGGCAAGGAGGAACGCAACGACACAAAAAAGAAACTCATAATAGAAACCCCTTAAGGACCCTTTCGCGTCCTTACGCGACGCCTTCACACGGTCGGTAATCGTTTGTACAACACGATTTTCATTCTCTCGTACAACTTGCCGCACCGGGCCCGAAAGGAGGAAGGATTTCGAATAAATTACTCACGATAAAAGCGCGCAAGAAAGGAACGGTCGCTCCAATGGGCAATGACACCTGTCCAGCTTCTGTTCTCCTTTTCGCTCTCTCTCTCTCTCTCGCTCCTTTTTGCACCGATCGGCTTCGCGCATGAATTTGTCCCAAACCCCCCGCGAAAGGGGCCACGCAGAACGGGGTTGAAAGATTGGGATGGCTTCATGTTCCCCGGTTCTCGCCACCTCCAACAACAGCACTTACAAGCACCGATTTTCGAGCAGCTTTGGAGCAATTGAAGCGAAAATTAAATTGTGTTTCCACCAGCCCGTTCTCTCCGTTCTTGCGACTTCCGCTCCGACGATTTACGGGCCTAGCGGGGGTTGATTCGGGGCAAAATAAAATAAAAATCTCTTTCATTCTCGAAATTCGATCCCCCCCGGGCTGGGGGAGTGGGTTCTCAATTTCAAGACTTCAAAAATGGAGCGATCGTTTCGGCTCCTTACGCGGGAGCCCCGTTTCACCCGGGCCGCCTGCTCGTAAAGTTAAACAGTTTATTATTGCATTCCCTCCGTGCTTTACTTCGCTTCAGACTTTTAGCCCAAATAAGCTGTGCAAAGAGCTTTCGCTGCTGCGGGCTCTTCAGGCGGGGGGGTGTTTTTTTGCTCGCTTTATTTGGGTTGCGACTTTCCGACGCTGCGGTGCCGAGGATGACTTCGTGGCAGGATCGTGCCGGAAGCGATGAGGCTTGCGGTGGGGTCCGTCCGGACCCTCACAGGATGTGAATCTCAATAGATTTTGTTCTTTACAGTTAGTGCAAAATTTTACTCCGGAAATTTCCCACCGACCAGGCAATCGCTTGACCACTTTGAACGGTTCCCTTTCGAGGGCGCAAGCGACAAAAATCCCTTCACAGCATGCGGCCTGGCCGAGCCGGTCGAGCCTTCCCATTCCGAGGGAGAAAATTGTTTCGTGAAAAGTCGCACAGCTTGACAGGGATTACCATTTTGCGAAGATATTTCGGGGAAAAAAAGGAAAAACTTAGCATGAACGAAACGCAAAACTTGCCGCCGCGGTAAGTGGCTCACTTCGAGCCGAGAATACACACAAAACTCCACCACAGCCAACCGAACGCGTGCTGAGCGGGGGGCCCAGAATTTGATCGAAAGAAAATGAGGCGCCTTTGTCTCGCCGTTCATGAAGCCGGCGTTTCTTCATCTCACGAAACTTCGTTGTGGGCGCTGGGGCGAAAACGAAACTACCAGCGACAGAAAGTAGATCGAAAGCAACAAAAAAAAACGTGGATAAAACAAGCACCTCGAAGGGACGAACCTGTCGCCGAATCGACCGGTTCAAAGTTTGTCTTGCCAATCTGTGGACCGTTCTTATCGCGCGGTGTAAAGACCCCGCTGTGTCCCTTTTTGCATCTGGCAGGGCCGGCCCAAACCGGCGGTTTCCGTCCTCATGATGGGCATGATGGATGGATCGATTGAGAATGTGTGTGAGAGAAGGAGAGATAAAGCTGAGTGGGAGAGGCGAAGAAAGATTATGCCACCCACTCACCTTCAAGGGTTCGGTCAGGTCCGGAGGAAGAGCAAATGTGATTTCTTATGCTCACAACAAAAGCCTTCCCGTACAGCCGGCGGTGTGGCGAGAAGTGACGATGGTGAGTATGTTGTTACCGGCACCTTCTTCAGGTGCTTAATCAGTGCGAAAGCCGATTATAGAACATTCGCTTGCAGCTTACTGCCAGGAGTTGTGTTTGTGAGCGACTGGCGGGAATTTACGTAATTATGATCGTAATATGTGTGTTTTTTTATATTTTCAACAACGAATATATTCCTTCCGAATAGTTGCTGTGTTGATAAACACATTTTGCTTGAATTCTAAGATGGGACTTTTTTGAATATACGTTTGGCCAAGCTAAGCCTCCTCGTCTCATATGCAAAAGCTTCCATCTATTTCACTATGGTAGCATTAATGCAGAACTTTGCTTCTCGCAAGAATGACTCATGCTTGCAATAACCCGCATTTTACGACTGAATTCAATTTATGTCTCCCCGGAACAGGACCGTAAAATAATCCCTCAAACACGTACTGCCACCAAAGCGTTCCTTACTTTCACACCGCTTCGCTGCGAACTGCTGCGAATGCACATTCCCATTACGTTCCCACATATCGCTCGCCCGTGAGCATAAAAAATTGATTCTCAAATCCCAATCACCCACCCGTGGAGGGATTTTTTGCAGTTGCCGAGCTCACCATTTTTACGACCTCCGCGCGCCAAGGTGAATGAAAAGTTAGTTTTTCCAAAATATTCGCTTTCGACTCCTTCGACGGGCGTGCAGAAGCGGAGTGGAAAAATCGGCAAAATTCCAACGAAACACGAGACCTGCGGTCTGTTAAATTGATATTTCTCACACGGGATTTATTCCATTTTCCGACGGACCCGAAACCGAATGGGACGAGAGAAAAAAAACCCATGAAAATTCCTTCCAAATTCCAAAGAACTGGCTGAAGGCATGAACCCCTGTTTATGGCCCGCATGCATTATGCCGAGTGGGTTGCCGCTTATCAGCAGCCTCCCGTCAGTTTACACCTTGTTCGATGGTTTGTTTTGCTTTTTTTTCGTTCGCTTCCATCGCGCTTCCACCACAACAAGTGTTCGCTTTTGCTTTTGTTCGGTGGCGGAAGAAAATGCGCATTGTGGACACATAAATCCTTCCCTTTCGCATACGTAACACACGGCTCCTCTGGGGATGGTAACGGAAACTCCGATTTACGATCTTCCTGGTCGTTTTGGTGTCGAGGTTTTTGTTGTTGTTCGTGGCCGTGTGCGGTGTACCGAAAACTCGTCCGTCGGAAGCGCAGCTGCAGTCGTGTGAACTTTATGAAAAACTCAGCCTCACTCACCTCGCACTCGGGTCGGATGGCACAGCGCACAACTGGTGCCAAACTATTCCCTTCGGGGCCGAACCGTGTGGGGTAAAGTAAAACTTTTCGTTTCCCACCCCAGGCTGAGTGTTGATTTAGTGCCGAGAACGAGAACGGACGGTTCGCATGGAAGCATTCTTTGGCGAAATCAATCATCGGGCAGCCGGGCATGATGAATGCGAGCCGCATTGGGAGATTACAAATCCCCGAGCAAGTGGAAAACTGCGATAATGAACCTTTTTTCCGCAAGATGGTCGAGTATGTTTTGTCTATGGTGAATGGTTTGCTGGTAGGTTAGATAAGTCCATTAAAATGTAAGCCCTATTATCGTTTAATAGCAACTCGTTTAATGGCATTTAAATACTTTTAAAGTAATATTACACAAAGTTTTTATAACAAGTTTAGGTGATAGCTTGATCAATCAAAGATGAAAAATAGCATATCTATAATAAAGTAGGAATTATGTTTATCATATGCAAGTATATTTAATATGGAAGTTGATTGGAGACATTATTTTTATTTGTAATAGAAAAATGAGCTCCGCTTTTTTCTTGGAACATACTAAAAGAAAATGGTTATGAAGTCATTTATGCAGCATCGTATAACACGATTGGTATTTTTTATTGTTAAGAGTTTTTATTTAAAAAAAAAAACATACAATATAGTGTGAGATATTGAATGTCTATGAGTTTATAAGGATTAGAAGATTTTTAATATGAAGACCATTTATCTTTATAAACAGTAAAACCTGAGAATCGGAATCATAGTACCATTGATCATAACAGTCATAGGTTCCATGTACTTTTTCATTCTCCAAGTTCAAATAAACCATTCCAATAAGATCAGAATAAAATAAGATACAATAGGTGGGTTCACACGAGTCGAACTTTTGATGACGAGCTTCACGCACACCATTACTTGATAACCTTTTCTGCTTGAAACAGACTCGGCGAACATAGGTCTACTTACTAATACATTGACAAAAAAAGTTCGCAGTTCGTACAAATTCGAGCAGAGTTCGACTCGTATAAACCCACCTAATGATAGCTATCACATACATTGTTGCAAGACCTGTCCCATGAACTCATTCCATCATCCTCATCGGCTTACAAGTTCCATCATCCTCATCGGCTTCCTAAATTGAAAATTAATCATACCTTCTTCAACGCACGAAATATTCCACATGGCCATGAACGCCACCAACTTTGCGACACCCGTCACACGCTCGACCAGCCGTGCCGTAACTCGGTGTAAACTAATTTCCCAACACTTCAAACGACCACGTGATGAACGACCCATGAAAGTGACCGTCAAATGGACCAAAACTTTCCCGGCTCCGAAGACGAACTCCCAGCCCGCACCGAATAGGGGGTGCCTAATCGATTACAAATGGCTGCAACGCAAAGGTAAACGCCCAAATTGGAATGATTGATGTGCAGCCGTGAGCGCAACCTACCTTGCTCGAGACTCTGATTGCAGCAGCGCAGTGCCTCGTCCAGCGAGTTATCCTCCAGATGGCGCTGCGCCTCCTCGTGCAGGTCGGCCGCCTTCAGCTCCGGACTCCACCAGCGCTCGACCAGCCGCCGGATCAGGATGTCCAGCTCGAAGCCACCGCTCGTGGCGTCGGATGTCGACAGCAGCGCTCCCGGCTCCAGCGTTTCCAGCGCGCCGGCGACCGACGCATAGGTGGCCGATGTAACCGTCGCCGAGGACGACGCCGGCGGGGACGTAAATGCGGCCGACGACGACGACGAGCCGGTGGCGGCTGGCGCGGCCGTCACGGACGGAAACCGCTGGCCGCAGACCGTGCATCGGCCGTGGCCGAAGCAGCACTGCCGGCAGAACGTGTGTCCACAGGTGGCCGTCACGGGGTAGCGCAGGACACCCTCACAGATCGGGCAGCACAGCCCGTCGGTGGTGGGCTTTCGGAACTTGCGGATGTGTTCCGCCCGCCGGGCGACGACGTGCTCCACCAGCCTGTCCACGAGGGACGTCAGCTCCGGTGTGGACCGGGGCCGGGCACGCGATATGCCCCAGGAGCTGAGGGCGTTGAGTGCCTCCAGCAACTTCCAGCGCTGTTCCGCCTCAGGGAGAGTCGGCTGCTCCACCGACTCCGGCGAGACCACCGGCTCCAGCAGTTCGTCCTCGGTCGAGTCCTTCTCCTTGCCGTCCTCCGTCTCCTGCGCACCGGCGTCCCAGCCGTTGCGGACGTCGTCCGACCCGCCGTACAGTGTGCGCTCGGGGCGCGCGTAGTACAGTGACTTCCTGTGGACGCGCACGTACGACGTGGCGGGCATTTTGGAGCGGGTGTCGGCAAAAAAAACCCCACCGGGAAGATTCGCACACCGCCTGCACTCGTCGTACGGTGTGGGAGCGTTTTTCGCAGCCACTTATGCCGCGGGTGCCGATGTTCTTGATCGCGGCGCGGCGAAGTTGTGCACCACGTCGGTTCGCGCACCACGCCAATGAAGCGTTGGACGACGTGCGGACAGATTTATTCGCGCCCTGGCGTCTCACACACGCCACACGGAACGGAAGCGCGAACACGGGGCGATATTTTAACGGCGCTTGAAACGGCGTGAGCTGCAGAGGCTCGGCCTGTTGGGACACACGCGGACAGGAGCTTATGTAATCGCGTGATCCACCCGAAACGCAACGCAACAAAGGAACACTTGCCTTCTAACGCACAGATCTAACGCCGCTCGAACACTTCTAGGTTTCTTTTTCCCCTCACGGCAGACACTAACTTAATATCTAACTGCAAATTGCGATTTTGACACTTCTCTGAAACGCTAGGCCGCACACGGGCGCACCGGCCGCTAGAGGGCGCGCTTCGTCGCCGCACGTATAATGGGCGCCAGGCCTACTTGGATCGCACTAATTTCACGCACTTTTCTCTCGCACACACACACACACCGCAGGAAACGATGAAATTTTGCGAAAACCGTGACACTACTTGCATGCCTTGCTACTACCACTCTCGCACGGATGCGTCTGCCGGCATTATTTTATTCACCACCATCATCATCATCATCACCATCAGGAGGAACATTAGCTTCATAGCTTTATTAATAGAAAACCCAGCGGCGGTGGACCGCTAGCATCGCGCAAATTATACATTCACGCAAGAACACACATACACACACTGGCTTTGCACATTCACGATCAACGCACACACGTACACACACGCCGGCACGTGAAAATAAATGGCAAAAAACGAAACCGCTCCAGGAAAATCGCAACTTAATCGCAATGCGTTCACTTCCAAAAACTTCAGACTCTCGGGAACTCTCGCTGATGGTTTTGTCACTCGGTACAACTTTTTCAGCGTTTTTTTACTTTGTTGTTGTCGGTTGATTTTCCCGTTACTGGATCCGGTGCATGTACTACTACTGACGAACGTATTGTTTCTGTGTTGTTTTTCCCGACCGTCGGAACAACTTTTCGAACGAACAGCACCTCGGGGCGTGGGCTTCCTTAAACGCCACCTAGCTGTGGACAGGGCAACAAAAGGCGAGATGTTGGAAAAAAGTTATGATTAGTTCGAGGAAAGGTTTGTGTGTGTGTGTGTGTGTGTGTGTGTGTGTGTGTGTGGGCCGTAATTCATTTGACCGGAATAAGCGAAACGTGATGCAAAACATGCGCGACAGCGCCGACAAAAGCGCACGTCTCACGGTATTATGCGCGGAATTTGATGTCATTCTTGGAAGATGCGGAAGAACGGTGACCGTAGGTCACACCATCCTGGTGGCATTATATTTCGGCGCTGCCTGTCACTGGTACCGCTTATAAATAGACTTCTACTCAATTTGGTAAATGATTCAACCCGGGAGGGAAACCGCGTTTGTCAGCGCGTCCGTGGGAGGGATGAATCATGTTCTTCTCCGATGAATCAGGCGAGCAATTAGCCACGGCAAGGAAAACCTAACGAGAACATGCCTGTTTGATATTTTTTGAGCAAACGATCACTACCACTCCATCGTCGCGACCACAACACTCGAACGATGGACGCACAAATTAGCTTATCTGTGCACAAAGCGCGGGTTGTTGACATTACAAGCAAATAATTAACGTCTTTATCAAGGCCCCGCTCCGTTCGTTCGAGAACCTTCATCGATGGTGGCCTGCGTTATCGTCGCTCTGTGGGTGGGTGTGGGTGTGCGTTAGAGGAACTGAATCAGAATTATCCTTTTTAATTTACTCCGTCAACAGCACTGGCTTCGATCGCCCGAGATGATGACTGTTGCTCAAACAAAGGGGGCAGCACTGAAAACACTCTGAGGCGGAAATGGATTTTTTCTCCGTTTGTTTGCCACAATCCACAAACAAATATCGCAAATTATGGCATCGGGGTCAGCGGAACGCGAATGTTTGGCGGCTTTTAATTGATTCTTTGCTGGCCTATCGCGAACGCGAACGCGGTCAAATGAGGCTTAACAGGGGTTTTCATTTTTATTTTTATTTTATTGTTTATTTGTTTTTTATCGTTTAGCTTCGTTTCAATTTGTTTTTTTGTTGGAAAATGTGATGTGATTGGAATGTGTGAAAGATTTAGAAAAGTGATCTCTTCTAAATCTCTTCTCAAAATTGAATCATTGGGCTAAACAACATAACATAACATAACAAAAACGAATAAACATATTAATAACCAACCAAAAATCAATTTTACTGCTCAAGATATTTAAGATAAGATTTAATGAAAAAATAAGAAAAAATAGGAGAAAAAAAGAAGTATCGACGAAAAACCCTGTGAGTTCATGTTTTTCGGAGCTTTCCTGGCGGCTCTTTCTAAACACCCACAAAAACCACCTGGCCCGGCGCAGGCTGACGCTCCAATTATTTCGCTTTCATGCACCATTACCATCACGCCCGGCTCGCTCGGTACGACCTGTTGTCGTTTTGAGGCCAATTTTGAGGTCGACAATAATGGGACCAGCGAACAGCAGAGTTCGTAAAAAAGCAACAAAAAAAAAACACTCAAATACACACACAAACTCCTCCGCAGGAAACTTTCCGCTATTACATAAGCAAGAATGATGTTCCACTATTTCCTCGCAGCTTAGACGGAAGTAGAACTGAGCTGAAGTAACAGATCGACCGGGTGAAGTCGGGTGGGATGTGTTAACAGCTTTCGTCCTCCTCCGCCCCCGTTAAATGCAGCCCAAATCGATTCACACCGGAGCGACTCCGTGACACGTTTGTTTATTTTTCGAGTTGAGACATTTCGGTCAGTGTCGCGTGCTCCAGGAAAAACGTGTTGCCGTTTCTATAAATACGCACACACATACGCGTACCACGGTGCGTGTTCGGGTAAACAGAGCGATTAAGCTGGCCGAAAATTTTAGAGCCGTATTTAACTGGCCTGAAAAGTACACAAGAGGGAATGGCGTGGTGGTTTAAAATTGGTTTGGTTTCAAACTGTTCATTTTTTAGGTTAAAGTTTCCAACCTCAAAGTTTCCTCCTCCAATCCATCTTTTAAAAAAACGTTATGTAACACACCGGGTGCAACTCACAATTTTAATCCACCTGCGCACATTGCGCGTGTGTGCGTTTGTGAAAAGAGGGCAAAAGGGTGAGTTTCGTGCAACTTTAACCACTCCATATGGTAACCGACTATGAGTCCAATAAGTTTTATAGATGATGAAATTCACTTCCAAATTGCCTTTTACGCGATTAATTAGCTCAAATTATAAGGAATACACAAACACAGAACGGCACTGACATAAACACCAAAGCTTAACAAACGAAAAAATGCGCTCGTTTTCCGATTCTAGCACGCGAACGACATTTTCGGTCCCAACTTCGAACCCCGGGGTTGTTATCTAACAAGCTTTCGGTCCGCCAGCAAAACTGTTGCTGTATCGCAATCTCACTCTCACGCGGATGTATGGGTGTGCGGGTTTTTTCTTCCTCCTTCCTCCTCTTCCGCAACCCAGTCCGCCATCTCACACTTGCTGCCGGCTCACTGCGCGTTTTCGGTTCACTCTCCCGCTCACGCTGTCTCGCTCGCGCGCAACGTTCTCCAGCGCGTTCTCACTCACGACACGACACGTACGCAGCAGCAGCAGCAGCAGCCGCCGCCGCAAGAACTTGAGGAACACAAACGCAACATAACAGCAAGCGACCCGGAGGGACAGGGCCGTAAAATAACGCTATGTTGTCGAAAAATGGGGCCCCTTCCGCTACTTAGGGTGGTTTGGGTTCGAGAGACAACGGTTCCAGCGACCACCACACACTCGGCCGGCCTGGCGGCAGACTCATTCTCGCGTTCTCAGCACCGACACCGTTTCCACGTTACATAACGCAACGACGACGCTTTCGGCGTTGTGCGGCTTGCGTGAGTGCGTTTTTGCGTGTTCTCCTGCTCGGCTGCCGGTTTGAGGTGAAGTTCTGGAGCGGTTAACCTCATTTTTTTTTCTGAGTCACCTCCAACGAGCTGACGTTGAAATGTTGCACAATGTTCACTAACCGATGGCACTTGTTACGAACAACTCACTTCACTGGACACCCGTTCGCTTACCGGTGTTGGGTGCGTATCGAATCCGCTTCGAAGGACCAACAACTGGCGTGTGTGCAGCTCCACACTTTGCGCCAAACGTGAAGCAGCGGCAGCAGCTCCCAATCAAATCAACAACCCCCGTTCGAGTTGAGAGACCGCGAAGAAATAGCAGGACAATAGCGTGGCGAACACGCCAGAACGCCGACTCGCCGAAGCCGACCGTGCGAGAGAGAGAGTGAGCGTGAGAGAGCGCTGGGATGAGGGTGAGAGCGTGGAAAATTCACCCGAACTCACCCTCACGAATGAACTCCTCCAATGCGCACCCTCTCGCCAGCGTGAGAGAGAGATGACGCTGAGAGAGCGTGTAAACGCGCGCCCTCCATTTTGTCGCTTTTTTCCTCCTCCGTTGCTCACCCAACTGAGCGCTCTCTCACGCGCTCTTTCGGGCGCGCGTGTGGCGCGTGCTCACCCCCTCTGCAATTCCGCACACGCTGCCAATAAAATGCGATTTTTTGAAGGTTGTGTTATGAAAGAAAAACGCGCCGCGGTTCGGCGATGGCGACCGAAACGTAACCGCTGGGGGGTGGCGCGCCCCTGAAACCCTCTCCTCTCCCCAATGGGGCGTCGTAAGCTTTACGTGGCGGATTTTTTTTTATCAGAACCGACCCGAGAGAACGGTGGGAACTCGAAGGGCTTCAAACACACACACACACGCGCACTCACATCCTGCCCTCCTGTCCTGTGCGCGCCCTCGGCGGGTCTACGCATCCCCGAGTGGATGTAAACAAACACAAGCACTAACTACTACCGGGTCGTGGGGTTCTTTTGCGTACACACGTTTGCGTGCGCTCTGCCACAATGCGTTCCTGGCCGCCGGTGTAAGGCTAAATTCCTCCCCCCCACCGTCAATGAAACCACAGCTTTACTTGAACCACAGACTGGAAAGCAAAGAGCACTTTCGGGGGTAAGTTAATCAGGACGCTCCGAAAAAAAAAAAACAAACATCCTGGCTCACGGCCATTACGCGCTGATAGAGTGTAATTGGTGGGTAAAAGCAATGAGTGTTATATTTGCGGAAAACTTTTGGCACTTTCATGCTGCGCTGTAAATATTTGGCTACATTTGCTACTTCACTTCTAACTGCTTGTAACTCATTTGGTGCATTTAAGATAGAAATTAAATCTAATGCAATTTTCCCTCTTCTTTGTTGTTTTGTTTTTCACAAGAAGAACGCGAATATTACATGAAACGAACGCAAATCAGAAAATGATGTAGAAATTGTTTGGAAGAGGGTTTATAACGTTTATTATATTAGTTCACTTGATAGACTTATATATTTTTGTTTCACATCTTATATCATTTAAATACCATATTTTTAGGTGTTAATGAAATTGGAACGATGAAATTGGAAATATGATTTTTTTTTCAGGTGTATATCATACAACCGAAAAATCAGTTTTGTGCGTTTATATTCAACAAAATACGTACATAATTTACTATACATCTAAAATATTACATATAATTTGAGACAATTATCGATCATCCTTGCGATCCAACGATTTGTTTTTTTTTTTTTTTATATAAACAAAAGTGCTAACATTCACATATTAGATGAAAATCTGTTATTTCATATGCCGTTCTGCAAGCAGTCTTCACTATAAACCAGTTTCAATATAATTTATTATTGATTGTGTTACTAGTGCTTCAAAATGTGTATTAATTATACAGTAAGAAAAATATAAAAAAAATAAATGTATAATAACATTCATTTTTTCAAAATATTTTTCCACTATTATATTTTTACAGATTCTGGTCTTAAAACGGATGGTATTGCTACAGAAGAATGCTTTCAGAAAACATAAACATA
>KB672902.1:1540342-1550800 GCA_000349145.1 Anopheles dirus | reverse complement strand
TGGTCACATTGAATAAATTTTATACAATTAAAATTTTCGTTTAGTACGTCTGACCTCTATCAACACATTTTGACACACAATGCCGTCATTTTTTAATCAACTTTCTAAAAAAAATGTACAAAATGATTGTTCAACTTGGATTGTATCATGTTCGTGTGATAAATAAAAATGTCCATCGTGAACAGCCCTACTAGTAACATGTTCATATAAAGGAAATCGAAAACGATCCGAAAAGGTGTTCTCCATTATATATTTTTGGGGTCTTAATGGTCGTTCATCTATTATGATAAATTTATTGTTTCAGGAATCTAAAGAATGGCCAAACTGCAAAATCTTACCCTCAAATCAATTCTGCTTCTCGTTACTAAATCCAACGGTAACCAGCAAACACCGAAAAGCTTAAGCCACAAATTACAAACCCCCTTTGCAGTCCTTCAGCAAACAACGCGCTGCACTTTAAATGATGTATGATTGCTGTAAGCTTCGGAGACTCCGTTTGTGCGAGCGTTTTGTTTGTGGCCGTTGGCTTCGGCTCGGTATGCGCATCGGAATGCATGCTGCAAACGGAGCCAGACACGGAGATTGCTTACACGGCACGTTATGGCTTTAATTTATAACCACTCATTAATTTGCAAACAAAATCTGCTCCTGCGGCTGCTTCGCCAGTGGAGGTCGGAATCCAAACGGTCTCCTAGATGTGTTTAACTATTCGCACACAACTCGCCCGAAACGTGCTGCCCCGTGGGGGAAATCCGGCGACCAACGATGGTACCGGCACAACAATAATCCTTCTCGGCACCAAGGTTCCAACCAGCCGCGCGAGGACCTCGGCATGCAG
Source organism: Anopheles dirus (assembly GCA_000349145.1). Classification (NCBI taxonomy): domain Eukaryota; kingdom Metazoa; phylum Arthropoda; class Insecta; order Diptera; family Culicidae; genus Anopheles; species Anopheles dirus. The sequence continues at coordinate 1,549,962 of KB672902.1, read as the reverse complement.
TAAGCCGCAAACGGCCGAGATCCGTTGGAGGCAGTCGGGGGTTGCGATGTTTGCGCTACGTTAAATATAGTGTAACTATCCGACCCCGAATGTTTGTGCATAGTGACATGGCACGATGCATGCCCGTCACGTACATCGTATTCTTCACGTTAGTTTTGCTGCCACCTCACCCTCCGCTTGCAGGACCACGATGGCATGATGGGAAGCAGCGTCTTCTGTCGTGCTTCGACGGCTCGTCCGCAAGCGCTCGTATGTGAAACATGAACCATGCCGAACGTGACACGATACTCACGTACGCCGCCAGCATGACAGACGACAAACTTCTTGGCGTCGAATGGGAGCAATTTCGTGTGACGGGATCCGTTGTTCGATCATTCGCCCGCAGCACATCCTATGCGAACGAGAGACAGCGGCTGCTCCTTGTGGTGCAAATATTTAGATTTGTGCAAACCGTTTTGGTAAACTAAAATTGAGATTCACCCCAACCCACGGCGGGCGGTTGTGGAGTGAAAGGCGAAACAATCTTAAGATGACGAGCATCTTTTCGGCGAGATAGATAGCATCCGAACACGCTGGTAATGGTGATTGGTTCTTGAAAAGTTATACATACGAAGGAAGGAAAAAAAACTTATCGAATAATGTACAATCACCGCCCTAGTGCGAAACGCATGTATCTGGAACGACGACAGACTCGTCGGGAGAAGTTATTTGCACTTGCATCTCCCACATGAGCCAGAACTACGAATGGTTAAATTCGCTTCCAATCTTCAACGCGATCGGAGTATGGAGTAGTGGTAGGATGGGAATGGGATGCAGAAATTCCGATGATTGCCGTATGCAATTTGCGTCGGAGTACCTTTGAGCGATGAGATCGATATTAGATTCATGCTGGACCGAACGGCGAGCGTTGAGTGAATGAATCCACTGGGACTCGAAGTTTTAATTGGAATGTGATCGTCTTTCATCATGCCAGGATAAGTGAAGCAATGGCTATTGTTGAAGCATAACGATTTATAATGGAGGAAATCAATTAACGTAGAGAAATGTCTTAGGAATTGCTTATGCATCGATGCACTATTCTATAAAATACTCTTAAACGCATGAGAAACGCATGAGTTACTCAAACAATAGCAAGAAACATGAATAATACTTTGGTAAGCAATGAAAATTTGCTATTCTAATTCACAAACAAAACAAAATTTGCAAATGAATCTGCTGTGTAAAATTGAAGAATGATTAAAAAACGAAGGTAGAAACATAAGAACTCAAATGTTATAAAACCATAAACTTTCGTTGGAATCTTGACTGAAGTTAAATGTAATTAAACTTCGCTTCGAACATGATTGACTGGCAAGCATATCCTCATCTGTACTACTCGAAAAGATAGTAAAACGTTGCAGTATAATAAAAAAAAATGTGTTGGACGTAATCATAAACATAAACACAATCATATAAACAAAACAACAACGCTAACCAACGCTAATGTACATAACGCTTCTTATCTATTTCAGGATAACGGTTAGAAATTAACATAGTTCACTCCTAACGATCCTTGTTTCTTATATCATGGAAATGGTGTCTCATTGTGAATGTTGCGCTACTTCCGAGACGAAAAGTATGTTCACTCACGTGGCATCCTCCCTGGTCATCAGTGGAGCGATGCAGTTTGGTTAACACGGGCAATACTCTACCGAGCGGAAAGAACTCCTGAGGGAACAGCTGAGACTGCACTTAGAGTGTCGCTGACGGTCGTACTGCTCGAAGAAGAAGAGCATAGACGCATAGAGCAGACACACAAACGCACACACTATCGAAGCAAACGTCTCAAGATAAATGCGTTCAACGTTGTGAAATCTACATAATTGAAAATTCTTGAGACAACTTTGCTTCCCGATGATCCCCAACCGAGGTGGTCTTGCGAACCAGCCAGCCGGTTCAGCACAGTGGCAGCGAGCGCAGAAATAATCGACTGGTACGATAGCATAATAACGAGCAACATGTTGCAGAAGGAGTGTCTTGCAACCGGGAAGGAGAACGAAAACCGCTGCAATCTTCACCGGAGACAAACATTTCAAATTAGATTGTGAGAGTTGGGCGAGATTTTGTGAGGTGTCCCGGTGGAATGCGTACGCGTCGTATGTGCTATCCGTAATTAAATGCTCGCTTCGTTGTCAGCTGAAGAATGTTTCTTCTTTTTTGTCTGCACAATACGCTTGTGCCCCGCGCTCAGATATGTAAATTTAGGTCCTGACCCATTTCGGTCGTGTGTTTGCTCAAGTTCGCTCCGCCCCGTGGAGATTGCATGTGGAGTGTGCATTTTATTTGCATTTCTTTTCGACCTCGAGTGAATATTCTTCACCCTTCGGCTATCTTCTCTGTGCTGGTTCGTGAGTCAACTCACGCTTGCAAGCTGGAACAGCGACAAGCGGGGAATGTAATTTCTTTCGCCCTTGTTTTCTGGCCCTACTTTTCAACCGATCTCCTTGGCATCCCTTTTCACAGGGCCAACACTTCCTTTGACGCCTTCCTTTGAGCGCGCGGCCATTGAACCGAACCGACGGGCGGGATGCTGTGGATGCAATTCGAATCGTTTTGATACCCTCGAGGGGTTTCTGGAGTAATCAAAGTTGATTCAAAGTGAACGGAACTGGAACGCTTCACGTTCGCGTGGATATCGCCCGGAGGATGGTTCCTTTCCACTTCCTGGACCGGGATGCGCTGCACGGGATCGAGACGGTGGTCCATTCTGTTCGCTTCTTTCTAAAGTGAGCCACATTTTTCAACAGCGGATACGGAGACGATGGCTGCAGCGGCGTGAAAAAAGCCGAGTATATCTTCACACTGAAAATCAACCTCACCTACAAAGGAAGATGGCGGATGGATGGCGAACGAATCGGGAGCGAAACTATCCGAACACGGTCTTCCGGGTGAATAGTTCGTCCCATCACCTACAAAGGAAGATGGCGGATGGATGGCGAACGAATCGGGAGCGAAACTATCCGAACACGGTCTTCCGGGTGAATAGTTCGTACCGAACTCGCATTGAAGGCAACGTAAAGGAACAAATTTTCCCCCGGGCCATGAGCATGTTTGGGATAAAACGGGGTGGGCCGACTGTGTTCAAGCACGGGCCCGGTAGAACAGAGCACAGTACGCTCGCTCAAGGACAAGACACTCATCGCTCTAAACACCGTCCTGGTCAATGCGGTGCCGGGTGCATTTTATGGGATGTATCTTTTTATGTGAGTTTTTTTAATGCGATAGTTTAAAAATTATTTTAATTGCTCGGTGTCTTCTTGGCTGGTGCTTGTCTGGACGTAAGAATGCTGGTAGTGTTTGTTCATTGTGCGTTGCAGAGAAATCGAGTTGAGGGTTTTAACACTATGGAAGAAAAAGTTTTATGATGTATTGGAGAAGTTGGAATTGAGTTTTTTTTTAATCGAGAACAATAAACGTTGGAAGCTTAATCTAAACTGCAAAAATATGGATATTGCGGTGCTGAATTTGTTTCTTCGTCATTTTGATTCATTAGCATATGATCGACCATTTCGTAGGGAATTTTGATAAATACTTCAATGGAAAAAAAAAACAGAAATATTTCATTACAATTTTCGTTGCGCTTGAAATTTTTCATTATATTTCATATAGTTTCAAAGATTCCGAATCAAGGCAGCCTTGAGATCAATCTGCTTGGACAGCAATGCCAACTCAGTCTAGCATCTTCAAGATACCCCAATTATGGAAAATTGAACAATAAAACTATTCATTTATCCAATTTTCTTGATTATATAGGAAAAAAATTGAAATTTGTAGTGATGGAGATCTGGACATTTAATTTTATAAAAACTCAAAAAACCCAATGCGCCCACCAAACTGCGAATAGACGCCCAATGGGTAACGCACCTTAAGGTTGGTTTGTTTTGAAGAACATTCCTCCATTCGTTTGAAGTCTTTTATTAGGAGGTGAACCGACACACGCGTTACGCAGAGCAAATATTTGAGCGATTTACCTTCCAATTGCTGCTATCGTTGCGTTTAAGGGTCGCCATGCAATGTTTGTTTAGGTGAGATAAAAACGGAAAGCTAATATTGCCCTAAACCGCGCTCCCATATTGGAAAAGCACAAGCGAAGCATTCGGAAGATGCATGAAATGTTGTTTAAACTATATGTTAGAGGTATGCTACACTGTCGATTCCAAGAATGATACAATGTTAAAAGGAATATCTGAGTGCGTTCACATAATGTTTTTTTTTTCTCTTTATGGGTTGAGTTTTACTGTACGATAGTAATGCGCCGCTCCATTCTTTATGAACATTGAATCTACTCGACTAGCTTCTTTTTAAAAATATTAAATGAGCTATCTCTTATATCTATTACTAGATATGATACCTAACAGTATCGTTCTTTTTGTATTTTAAATTTAAGTAATTTTAACGTATAAAAGTTTCCAAGGTCCAAATAGTTCGTTCGGCCACAGTTGCTACCTTCATCGAGCTAACCATACAGTCAAACAGCTCTCGATGTTAGGCACTTGTATAATGTTTGTTTACTAATGCGTTTCTGTCGCGACCACACCTTTCCAACAGAGGTGCTGAGTGCCGGGTGCTTGTACATCAATTTTCCACGCTATTAGACGAGTCCCCGCACCCCAATATCGTGGCACATAACCCGAAAATACCCGCGGCTTGTTCCAGATGTTGAAACCTCCACCGGCCGAATTCTTATCTTATCAGCCGATCGCTCCGAGTGTGAGAAGCGATGTGAGCCGCCAGCGTCGGTCGGTAGTCAGTGGGAGCGGCTTCTTTTTGATGGGATCGTCCGTACGTCGGCTTAAAAATAAAACCATAACTGCGTTGTTGGAGCATTTCGGGCTATCTCAAGCCAGTGGCGCGCTTCATTGATGCCGACCGCTTGTTGTGTTGGTCCCTCGGAGGAAGATGTTTGGGACAGGAGTGCGGTAAAACACGGTTTTAGTTCACTACGTTGACGCGAGTGACAGAAGGTCCGACAAGAACATACTGGTGTGGAAGGTAAACAGAGTGGTTTTGACATAGCAAATGGGAAGAGCTCGGGGCGTTGGTGTGTTGCATTAGCCTCAATGTTGTGGTGTCGATCTAGATGTATTTTGATTTTTTGTTGCATGTGTTCATAATAGGCATGGAAAGAAATAAATTATTACTCATACAACGCGGATAACATGAAACGACCTGCATGAGTAACATTCAAAATATCCAAATGGACAGACTCAAAAATCGTAAAAAATAGTTCCTTTAAATGTATTTTAATTTCGCATCACCCATTTAAGTTAGAGTTAATCATTTTACTCATGTTGCAAAGGAAACTGCACAATAAAGAAGCAATCTTGATAAACTGACATTGAAGCGTGGAAAGTAGAATGATTCTAATGTTTTTCAGTTATTTCTCAAATGTCAAAATATTCCAAAACATTGATCGCTTTCATTTGCACGAAAATTGCTTGCTAAAAGATAAAAAAGTTCAGAATTGTCAATGATTTCATCCTTCTTTAACACGTTTTTTCATCTTTCTATCACACCATAAGAACAGTAAGAGCACCTTGTGGGCTGTCCGGCGTAGAAAGCAAATGTGACGGGACCACCCGTGTAGAGCGTTATTTTTCTTTCATCATCGGCAAAATGTGTCGGAACGGTGTGAGCGTTTCCGGAGCGTGTTTCCTCAAACTGCAGTCGATTACTCATCTATGAGAATTGGGACGCGAAAAAAAACACCAACAAACGAAGGCCATCTGCCTGCTGTTGAAACGTAATTAACCTACTTTGGCGCAACGTGTGGCGTGTAGGTGATGAGAAGTAGTGAGCGTCATCAATGGTTGGCGACTTCTTAGAGGTTGTAATTTTTAGGATTTGTTGTAAAGATACCCACCCAATTGGTGTATAAAATCTCGTTTTATTAACGCAACAAAACCACATTTGCAAACAATGCAAACTTTAACTTCCGGACGATTTGCGCGTGAAATTACTTTCCCCCCGCGAAGGAACGTTTAGTCGAGAGTTAGACGTTTAGTCCTTCGGAGGAAACGCATCGTTAACTTTCCTAAGCACTCGAGCTCCTTATCCGTCCGTTCCGTCACCAGCTTAATTATGATCATCGCCGTCATCGTATCATCGCGCCTTAGCTCCTCGCGCTCCATGCGAACGAGCGGTCGGGAAGTGAACCGAAGTGGAAAGGCAACTGATATCGTCTGACAGACTCTCGCTCTGGCCACGTCGTACCCTCCACAGCACGCCAGAATCTATTGGAAGTGACAACAGGGAAAATTCACATCCATCTCTGTCGCTCTCGTCGCCTCTTATCGACGGCACCACGCCCGAACGCAGCCGCATGGATTTAGCAGCCGCGAATTTACGCACTGCGACGACCGGATCGAAAGACGTTCACACCACACGGCGAGCTCATTTGCATACGACGGTTCTGATTTAAGAAGGATCCCTTTGACGGCAAATCTACTACAGCTTCACAGCCGGGTCTCTGCAAACGGGGTCGATTGTATCGGGGAGAGTAACTTTTGGCGTGTGGTGGAGTTGAATTTTAGAAATGAGCCTTTGTGTTGAGTGAAAGCATGATTCATCGCTAGTGGTGAGATAATTATTGTTTTATTATTTTGTGAAGGTTGCCTTAATTAATCTAATCCAGTAGCTTTAAAAGCGACGAATGAAATTAAAAAAATATGCATTTTGAACTAAATTTAACATAAAGAATCAGGATTGATCGTTCTTTTATGTTAAACTGCAAACATTCAAACAATAAGGATAATCGAGTTCCTTTATTCATTCATTCATTCATTCATTCATTCATTCATTTATTTATTTATTTCATCAGGCTCACTAAGATTTAAAAACAAAAAAACTTAAAAACTATCTTAAAACTAACAAACCAAATTCAAACTTACACACCTAAATATATTATACTTAATGATATAACAAACAAAAAAGCATACAAAGCTATTTTCACATTCATGTTTTTGATGAGTTGTTTTGATGATTAATTTCAACCTTCATTATTCTCTTTGTTAGAGGTTAAATTTTGTCAGGACTAAATTATAAGCAAGTAATTATGTTGTGAGCGACGAATGCTTTGCACTAGCTAAACAACATGATGCTAAATCAATGTTTTGACACTCAATATTTCATTCTAGCGAATCAAACTGCGCTCGGCGGTGATTTATACCGCCCCGACCATTTTCGGCCCGGTGTGGTTGGCGTTGTTGCCTTTGCAATTAATCAAAACCACCGCACCATCTGTTTGATGTGGTCAAATGCAATGCGTCACGAGTGGCGCCAGAGGGACACATCTCGCACGGACACGGGGCAGAGTGTGACAAATGAACACTTCAAAGGGTCCCGTGCCAGTGGCAGATGCATTTAATGGCTGCGCCAGTGCGAAAGGTCAAGAGAGCTGCATCGAATTTCAACCAATGGCTGTGTTTGGTTCATGCTGATACTGATTCCTGCCACTGAAAACAGCGTAGAGTGGCGATAAAGTTGTGCTTCAAGGCTTCAGACGCGAGATGGGAAACCTCGCTTGAAGTTTGATAACACAAACTCATTTCGAGTGCGACTGTAACGTATTTTCAAAACACATTTTACTGTAGAGTTTATTTCTAAAACGACTGTAGTCGGTTATCTATTCATGCGGAGCAACTTAATCGCTTGACCAACAAAACTGGCCGCAAAAAACGCATTGCAGTTCAACGTCAAGATTGTATCCTGCCTTTTCGTAGCATGCTCACCATGCCGCAAGGATTGCATCAACACCGTATGCTAATGCACGGTCACCTCGTGTCCGGGGCATGGAGAGCAAAACACAAAAAATGCATTTAACAAATTGAATTCCGTGCCGTTCGTGGTGGCATGCTTTGTGGAAACATAAAAACTGCCTGATTGGCATGATACAGTACGCTCACCAGCACGGAAAGGTGCAGCCAAACAGGGCGAGAAAAAAAAAACGAATATTTAATTCGCCTTTTCCCGGCATGGCCTCAGCATCTGGCCGTGAGCATCGCGTGAGCACAGAAAGCAGCATGGATGTTTCCAACGCAACGTCTGAGCGCTCGTTTCATAAGCCAGGAGTGTTTCGCTTTTGGCAATGAATTTTATAAAAGCCTCAAACTTGCATAAAGTATTAAGAAGACGGGGAAGAATACCTTCACAAAGGAAGCTTAAATATCTGTACAGCTAAAGTGAGGAGAGAGAAAAAAAGAACACGGCTACATTATCGCCTCCGGGGAACACCTGCAGCCACATCCGTTGGCTTTTCCGCCACCAATATTCCCGAACAAAACACATAGACACAGGACAAAACAAAAAAAAAACAAAAATCTGGAAAATGCTTTCCCTGTTCTTTTGGAAAGTTCTCTTCACTTCTTTTTTCCAAACTCCTCTCCGTGTCGGTGCGCGCCCGTCGCATGCAAACTTTTGTGTGCGCGAGTTTTCACTCGCCGTGCCTGCAACTTTTCCTGTTGTTTCGTGTTGTTCCATCCTTCCCGGAAGCGCTCCCGTTTTTTCTCGCCTATTTTTCGCCCCACTAATCTGTTCGAACATTATTCATTGTGTCTTGCTTTCATTAATTTTTTATTGCAACCCTCCTGCACCGCGCAGTTGGGAGCGGCGATGGAGCGATACGGCGCACTGCAGTATGTGTGTTGTTGTCCGTTTTTTACCGTCGCCGGGCTGTTCTTTCAATTAATTATTCGACTCCGTGCGCTGGACGGGGTTGTTTCCTTCGTTTTTCGGTTTTTATTCAACGCTCACTGGACGCTCTTCGGGCGGTGGGTAAAGTTTGGAATCATTTTCTCGTTAGCACGATGCACTTTTTGGCGGTTTGTTTAGTGCTTGCATAGGAATTGTGTGCTTGTTGGTGGTAGTAAAGGGAAAATCGTACGGAAAAGTTGATCGCTTCAAACTTGCGTTTTTTTTTTGGCTATATCAAGCAAGTGTTTAAAATTGCTGGTTAAGAGTTTTTCATGATTCGATCAGAATTATTGACGTTTTTATCGCTCGTTAGTAGATGTTTAATAATTCTGCAATATTTAAACACATTTCCATAAATTGTAAAAAAAACAAGAATATTTTTTATGAAATTGTTGATGAAAATGTTGAGCAAGTATATTGAGAACATCAAACTTTTTTGAAATTATTTAACTTAATTTGAAATGAAAAGTATGATGATATTATAAAACGAATGATGTAATGAGATATGAGGTATTTCACTTATCAGAAAATAATAAATCAACTATTTTTGGTTGTTTGTTAACAAACTAGATAAATAACATACTATTTTTCATGTTAAAAAATCGGAAGCAGAAGAATTCTCGTAATTTGTTTAATAACTAGCGAATATCTTTTGTAATTTAATTTGTAATATGTAATGATTGAATAACTTTATTTTAATGCATGTAATCTTTTGAGAAAATACGTATTAGGTAAAATAAGGTTTGCATTTATATTTTACTTAAAACATGTTAATGAAATATAACTATATTTAGGGTTAAAGGTTTATTCTTAAATGATAAAAATAATGTCAGGATTAATAAGTATAAATAAGTTTGTGCGGATTTTTAGTGAAATTGAATGATTTATTT